>JANIJG010014331.1:5814-80952 GCA_024611175.1 Megaceryle torquata
TTGTAGTTGGTCTCTTCTCCCCAGAAAGATCTGGCTTAGCTAGCAGATGTTTAAATGCAGACAGTTCAGCCCTCTGCAGAATGTATATTCTTAGAGATAAGAAAAGATAAGATAACCAAGATCAGAATTTTACAAAGAAGTTGGCCAAATGCACAAAAAGTCCTTTACAATGGTACCTGGGTAAGCTGTACTGCAGTTCATTCTTTTAAGCAATCTTCTGTCTTCATTTTGGCTTTTCTGACAATTGTCCATGTTGTAAGCTTGCACCTATATCTATATACTGGGGAACACAAGTTATTTAACTAGAATTTAGTTCTGGGGCCAAAGGTGAGCCACAGACCAGAGCATGAGGTCATTAGTCCATGAGATTTTGTGCTGATTTCTGTTTCTGAAGAGGTAAAGTAGGATCTATATCTAGCTTTCTTTTTGGTGGTAGTAATGCTACTTTGATCCTAAACGTTCTCCAGTGTCCTTACAGATGGGGTGATCTTCCTGTGGAGTGTGACAAAGCTGTGGTGCTCATGGGTCAAGGAGTAGAGTCATGGTTCAGAAATAGTAATGCTGTGAAACACCAAGGAAGAAAAATTTATCAGCAGATATGATAGTCAGATTGTGGTGGTTTAATTTCCCTTCAAAGATGCATCAGCTGGAAATAGCCTGGCCTCCATGGCTGGCCTTAATAAAAGAGTATAGTTCAAGAGAAACAAAAGGCAAGAGACAGAAGCAACATGTTTCTCAGAATCATAGAGTAATTATGGTTGGAAGAAAGTGCCACATCATCTTTTCCAAACCCCTACTTGAAACAGGTCCTATAAGGTCAGGTTGCTTAGAGCCTCAATTTTCAAAATTCAACTGGATGGAAATTGTACAGTCTCTCTAGGCACCCATTCCCATGTCTGACCATCCTCAGAGTGAAAAAGTGATTCCTGTTGCTGCTTGTTGTTGCTCACTGTTGATCAGTGAGGACTTTTCATCTTCTCTGCCTGTGGGAGGAGTCTTGGAGAATATCACAAAATCTTAGTGGAGGGAAAAAAAAACCAACAAACTGGTTGACAGAGGTTCTACTTGGCCAGTGTTTCCCAAGCCATAGTTTATGTTCAGACTTGGAGAGCATGGCTGCTTGACTTGATTGAATCTCAAAACTTGGGAGGTTAGACAACAAACTGATGTTCCTGAAAGCTACTTGTTCTCCTCACTTGCTTAGAGATATAAGCCAATGAAAAAAAGAGATTTCTCAGTGCTGGATTGTAAACATCCTGGAATTTCTTCAAGCCAGTCTGGAGATGGGTTTGTACCACTCCATGCTCCAAGATTTTGCCCTAGAATTTGTTTTCCCAGAGCCATTATAATATGCAAACAGATTCTGCTTGTTTTCACAGCTGTTCCTTCCCCTCCTCCCACTTCAAAATGTTTGCAAAATCTTATTTTGAGGTGCAGTAATCAGGAACCTTCTCATCTGTAAGGATCTCCGGCATAGCTCTGACCTCACTTTAGGTTTGCTTGTGGCACTCCAAATTCCCAGAGAGTTTAAAAATAATTACAAAAAATATAAGATAAGGAGACAGTTTTGCCCAGTCTCTGTCCCTAACCCCCTGAATCCAAGAAGGACTGGACATCAAAAGAACATTTTGAATTTATCTTGACACAGCAGCTGAGCTCAGAGGTTGAGCAGTTATTTATTCATCTTGTATCAAAGTCCTAGAAAAGGTCATGCAGCCTCCAGATCCAAAATTCATAGTAGTCTTAGGAGCTGATTAGAAAAGTATACTTGACTGCTGGGAGGGAAACCTTGGCTGAGTTTAAAACTCCCACAGCTAAGCTGATGGTATCTTTCTGAGCAGTGTAAGAAGAGATCTCTTTTGATGAGATTTCTGTAAAGCAGCATTGTGGATGTCAGAGGGGATATTTACATGGGGCTACAGGTTTGACCTGTCTTGCATTGAGCAGAGTGTTCGGCAAGGAGTCGTGGAATGGCCATCCCTCCATGTCACTCACATTACTTCCAGGGGTCCCAAGAAGCATGGCTGATGTAGGCCAGAAAACCTTGGAGTAATGTGTTGTGTTATTTTCCCTAGTCAGACTGCTCTTTACCAGTCCAGACTCCCCTTGAAACTCTTGCCCTTTGTGAGAGTTGTTTATATTTATAAGCAGGTCTTACTCTGTACAGTACATTGTTATGTCCTTGCCCATACAGAACCCGTAGCTGGTTACAGCCATCAAAATCAGATGACAGTTAAGCTGTGGAGTAGAAGGGATGCTGCATCATAAACCTGACCTGCATCTTCCTACACCAGGTGTGCCACTGTGTGCTTGTCCTTTTCCTATGGATTTCCTCTTCCCAGGAAAGCTGGGAACACATCACACACAGGCCTTGTACACACACACACACACACAGGCCTCAGTGTATACCTTGGGGCCTGGAAGTCCGCTGCTCTTTTCACTCGCATTTTAGGCAGGGCTATCTCCCCAGGTTCAGGGCTTTTTCATGTTTCAGCTGAAATCTGAGGTACTGTGCTTCTATCTGCACACTTCTCTGTAGATCGGGAGCAACTACACATCTTAAACAGTGGTTTCAGCTGTTTCTAGTTGCTGAGATGTATCGTGGAAAATTTGGATTTGTTCTGGTAAGACACTCATCTTGTGTTTTATTTTATTTTTTTCTTTTTTTCTCGTTAAGGACAGTCAGATTTTTCTTCTTTGTTTTAAACAAACAAAAAAGAATTAGAAGGTAGTACCTGCTTTTCTGTATATTTATTTTCAGTATATTTATGCATTCTCATTTCAGTATTTTCATATATTTTCAGTGTATTTATGCATAGTAAATTGGTTCGCCTTTAGAAATATTGTGACGCCCCGTGCATTCCTCAGTATCCAATTTGTCTGATACAATTATTTACATCCTTGAAACCAAAAATACTATTGAATTTCTCTTGGTGATTCTTCACACTTGTCAAGTTTCTGACAAAGCACTATAGAGCAACTGTGTGTTATCTGTAATATATATATTTATATGCACTCTCACTGCAAAAATAATCCACTGTAACTTTTGCTTTATTACCTGTATTCTGCCATGCCCTCATTTGCCAGAATCATTAGCTGTTCCCTGTAATTAGGGCTGACCTGCTGCGTTTTGGTCCTATTTCTAGTAGCTTTTAGTTTGCCAGAGTCATTAATTTAGGTGCTGATCCACCTCATAATGTGCCTCTGTTGCATATCTTCATTATCTCTTCTTATGGGCTGAAGATTTTCATGCATCCTTAGGAAGGAAAGTGTGGGGAAATGCTTGAGCACTTTAAACCATCACTGAGTTTACCAAGATTTGCTGTGCTGTGCTTGTAATTCCTTCCATTTTAGTCTGTTTCTTTTCTTCTGGTTTAGCCTGTGCATAAGATGTGCACCTTGGTGCCACCGGGCGTGGTAAATGTTAAATATGGTCTGTAAGATTTCTAAGGAATGTGGCTTGTCCCCTGCCCAGAATGGCTTATCTCCTCCAGTCCTGGCCGGGATTAGTGTGCTTTCATAAGAGATGTGAAGCATTGTTATACTTGTGTTCTGCTTATTAAATCAGATAACCCTAACCAGGGAGGTTCCCATTTCCTACATAAGAGATCTTTGTGTCTCAGTCTTCATCATTTTCCCAAGTGTTTTCCTACATCTCCCTGGTAATCCATTTAGTATAGCTTTTCTGTTTTTCCCTGAGTTTGAGGTGATCCAGTTGTTGGAATTGCTCAGCAAAAGACAGTTGGTCTGTGGGCCATCCATCTGGATGTCCCTCTTTCTGTAGCCACTGGTGAAGAAATAGGGAAGGACAGTTAAGACAGAAGATGGAGCAGAGCACTGAATGCAGCTGTACCTCCCACCCTTTTTAGCTGGCTCAATGGCAGAGATGTTTGCAGTGGATCAGTGATGCTACAGCAGCTTGAAGATCCGTAATACAATTTTACAAGTGGCAAATTTGTTGGGCTTTTTTAAATCTAGGTTACAAGACCTCCCAAGTGCACTACCGAAAGAAAAGCATTACATTTGAAAATTCAGGTGTTACTTTAATAAACAAGAGGAGTTGGAAGCTATCATGCTGCTAGAAAGCTACAGCCTGCTTGCCATTACTGAACTTGGTGGGATGATTCCCATGACTAGAGGGCAACTATCGATGACTACAGGCTGTTCAGAAGAGACAGGTGAGGAAGGACAGCAAAGGTGATGCCCTCTGTGTCAAGAAATGGATAGAGCATGAGGAGCTGTCCCTGAAGAACAGCTATGAGCAGGTCAAAAGCTTATGGGTAAGAATTAGAGACTGAGGCAAGGCTGGCAAACTGGTAAAAACAGATGAGGAGAAGTCTGAGGTAGTCAACAACTTTTTTGCCTTGGTTTTCACCGGCACCCTCTCTTCTCACACCTCTCAAGTTGATGGACCACAAGATGGGGACTGAAGGGACAAAGTCCCTGCCACTGTAAGAGAAGATCAGGTTCATGACCACCTGAGGAACCTGAACATACTTAAGTCTATGGGACCTGATGAGATGCATCCCAGAATCCTGAGGGAATTGGCTGATGTGGTTGCCAGGCCACTCTCCGTGACATTTGAAAAGCCCTGTCAGTCAGGTGAATCCATGGTGACTGGAAAAGGGGAAATATTGCATCCATTTTCAAAAAGAGTAGAAAGGAAGACCCTGGGAACTGCTGGCCTCTCAGCCTCACCTCTGTGTCTGAGATCATGGAACAGATCCTCCCAGAATCTGTGCTAAGGCACATGGAGGACAAGGAGGTGATTCAAGACAGCTGGCATGGCTTCACCGAGGGCAAGTCCTGCATAACCAACCTAGTGGTCCTCTACGATGAAATGTCTACATCAGTGGACAAAGGAAGAGCTATGGATGTGATCTATCTGGACTTTTGTAAAGCTTTTGACTTGGTCCCCCACAACATCCTTGTATCTGTATTGGAGAGATATAGATTGATGGGTGGACTGTTCAGTGGGTAAGGAATAGGTTGGACAGCCATATCCAGAGAGTTTCAGTCAATGGCTTTATGTCCAGATGGAGATCAGTGGCAAGTGGTGTCCCTCAGGGGTCCATGCTGATACCAGTGCTGTTTAGTATCTTAATCAGTGACATAGACAGTAGGATCAGGTGGGACATCAGTAGGATCATCAGCAAGTTTGCAGATGATACCAGGCTGAGTGGTGCAGTTGACACATCAGAAGGACCTGGACAAGCTGGAGAATTGGGCTCATGTGAACTTTCAACAAGGCCAAGTGCAAGGTCCTGCACCTGGCTCAGGGCAATCCTTGGTATCAATAAAGTCTGGGTGATGATGGGATTAAGAGCAGCCCTACAGAGAAGGACTTGGGGGTGCTGGTGAATGAGAGGGTGGACACAACCCAGCAATATGCATTCATAGCCCAGAAGGCCAACCATTTCCTGGGCTTCATCAGAAGAAGTGTGGCCAGCAGGTCAAGGGAGGTGATTGTACCCCTCCAACACCACTCTGGTGAGACCCCGTCTGGAGTACTGTGTCCAGCTCTGGAGCCCTCAGCACAAAAAAGACATGAACCTGTTGGAGCAGGTCTAGAGGAGGGCCATGAAAATGATCAGAGGGCTGGAGCACCTCTCCTATGAGGACAGACTGATAGTTGTGGTTCAGCCTGGAGAAAAGGAGGCTCTGGGAAGACCTTATTGTGGCCTTTCAGTACTTAGAGAGCCTATAAGAAACATGGAGATAATCTTTTTAGTAGGGCCCATTGCAACAGGACAAGGGGTAATGGTTTTAAACTAAAAGAGGGGAGAGTTAGACTAGATATGAGGAAGACATTTTTTACAATGAGGATGGTGAAACTCTGACACGGGCTGCCCAGAGAAGTAGTAGAAGCTCCATCCCTGGAAACATTCAAGTCAGGTTGGACGAGGCTCTGAGCAACCTGCTCTAGTTGCAGATGTCCCTGCTCCCTGCAGTTGGACTAGATGAGTTAAGGGTCCCTTCCAACCCAAACCATTCTGTGATCCTGTGATTTTTGTCACTGCAATTGACAGAAAAACTCCTGCACCATCACACTGGAATGTTCTCATACCTTCTGTTCCCCTGCCTTCCCTCTGGAGAACTGAATAAAAACATGTATGTGATAAACGGCAGGGGCCACTACCATCCAACCTGTTAGGAGTTCAGATGTAGATATGGAACGAGATATGCAGCTAGTTTCACATCCAGCTCTGATCATTTAATATTAAAGTGTTAAGTGCAGCTTGGCACAGGCAGGTCCTACCCAGCTGGTAGTGGGACCCCGGAGCATTGTAGGTGGGATCTCTAAGGAATTTAGTTGCTAGGAAGCATCACCTCCTTAGTGAGCTCATGCAATGGAGATTTTTTTTTTTCAGAGATTAGGAATTTAGTCATGTTTGGAAGTTTTCTGCAGAGGTCAAACTACAACAATTTTGCCTCGATACCTTGTGCATTTATGATCCAAATCACAAAACATCTCGAGCTGTTCAAGGGCTGACCTGAAGCTTTTACGATGAACAAATCACTCCAGGTTCCCATGCCTTGTTTCAGAATTAGCTTGAAAAAAATTTGGCTGAAGTCATGCCAAAAATCCAAAACAGCAACAAAGCAAAGAGACCCAAAAAAAAAATCTCCCGGCAAACATCCAGCATGGAGAATATTGCCAAACTTGGACTGTTTATGCCAAGTTTATAATCAGGCAGCAACAGGGTCTTAGTAGGTAATGCTCTCAACCCACAGCTAACGAGCCTCCCAGCACAGGGAAGGAGAGGAATGGCACAGAGAGGGGCAGGGCTCTTACCCAGTGCCTGGTTTGCACGATGAGCTGTGTGTCAGACACGAATCATTTATGAGATTAGAAAGAACAGCGAGCATGATTTCTGGGCATCAGACGAGGCCATTTCTGTGGATAAGACTCTTGCTGAATGAATGCACGTTGTACTGATAAATACATCTACAGGTAGAGTTTAAGGTGTGTGGATGGATGTAGATTTTCCTGACCTGAGCAGGCTGTGTTTTGTAGCAGAGCCACTGCTTTACTTCGAGTTTCTTTTATGAAATACAGGGGGAGGGAAGCAGTTAATATAATTCTCTTGACATTAATTCTGCCTCATCAATACTTCATGGATTTAATATATTTTTAGAGCTCCAGTCATTTTGAAGATTATTTTATCAGCCAAGCACAGCAGAGGTTGTTGAAACTAAATGGAGGATGGAATTCATGTGTGTGTGATACAGGATGCTGTGCTATCGATGTGATTTAAATAACATGTAAGAATATAGGAGAGTTCTCTGAGCTTTTTGTGAAACTTTTATGTTGGGCACTAAACACTTTGCATATGGGCAAGTTATCTCTTCAAGAAGAGTTTGATAAGGATCTGTAGGCACACGTGTCTGTTCCCACCTCGTAGCATAAGCATAAGTTCTAGTTCTGTATCTCTCATTACTTCTCCTTTTCGCTTAAATGCTCGTCTGGCATGAACATAATGAAATTGCATATAAAGCAGCATGAAGAAGAGGAGAGATCTCACTGCAGATTACCAAAGCCATATTTTTGGACATCAAGTTATTTATATTAATCAGTTTGCTAAGCTCAAAGATAAATGAAAGCCTGGGACATAATACAGGAAAACCAAGAATAGAAACTAGTGTGAAGATCATGTATTAGTGCATGTTTTGAGAATGCCCACATTGCTGTCTTACAATACCCACTTCAAAATAAAAATGAAGAAGAGTGGATCTTGAAGGCCAGTTTTCAGCAGTGGCAGAGATTTCTGCTTGATCTGTCACTCTTCATCAGCAGAGGTGGAAAGCTCCATCAGGGAGAGCTCTGCCTTGCCCTGCTAGCAATGGTGAACAGCATTTATGGGCTACAAGGGGTCCCACGCAGCCTCCACTGGTCTGGGGGTCACCTCTTCCCAAATCAAGTTATCAGGGAAATCACTGATAGGGATTTTAGAAAATGCTCTGTGAGTTTAAATTCACGAGAAGTTTCTGTTCAGGCTGAAGACATAACCATGAAAACCTCAGTGCTAATAGTTTTATACAGCCTATAGTTTTATACAGCCTATTTTTTATACAGCCTATTTTGTCCTTGTGACCTTTACACCTGTTCTCCACCCACCTATAGGAATATATCTAATATAGCAAGTCATATTGCTTCTATTGTTTTTAGGGAAGAGAAAATACTAAAAGATTCGACTGTGTAAATGTCACTCATGCCCATTTCCAAGACAGGGACAAGTCTGCTTTGAAATTTTTCCTCTGGCAAAAGCTTGAAAAGCCTTGAAGATGGTGTGCATCCTTGACTGTGTCATGGAACAGCAGCAATGAGAAATAGAGCATCTACTTACCTCAGACTGCTAGGGTTTGGAATACTGTGCAGGGAATTCTGCCTCTCTAGTCTTACAGGGTGGTATCTAATCCTGTAACAACCTTTCAGACCATATTGATATACTGACCTAAGTTTTGCTTTTTTGGTTTTTGGTGTGGTTTTTTTAATCAAAGTGCATTTCTTACCTTGTATTTTATTTTGTGCAAAAATCATAACAGAATCAAGTGGCTTTGCAGGCAGAAAGATAAGACAGAAATGGCATGAGGCTTTAGGTTCTTTAGGTGTAAAATTACTAGGTAAAAATATGCATGGGTCTCAGAAATGTTAACTACTTTGGTCCCTTGTTAAAAAACCTTCCCATTCATCCAGTTAAGATGCTAGTTAGAAAGAAAACTCTGTGAAAAGAAACTTCAACTGCACACTTTAGAACCAAGATTTCAGGTCATTTCTTGTCCTCTGCTGTTTAGCAAAAGTTAGAAGTTTTTTTCAGTGGGAACCTTAAAGCTAGTTGGTTGCATTGGTGCACCAGCACCCATTGCTGTGGTGGGTGCTGAGTCTGGTTAGCTGCAACTGGACTGAATCATCAGTTCAGGGAAGTCCTCATTTTGTTACGGTTTGTTGGTTGTGCGTGACATTAGGAGGTTTTGTCCCTCTGCTAATTCTGAAATATTAGGGCACTGGTCTCTCTTTGTGTGCTCTTTATTAACCAACATTAATCCTCTCTTTCCCCCATTTATTTCCATTTACATCCTTTGATGAGAAATATTTAGGCCACTACATGTCTTTATTCTTGTAAGAGAGAGGATGTCGGGAGATCCATTACATGAATTTCTGCCGTATCTGTAAAGCAGGACATCTCCAAATACATCTGTAGACATTATAGAAAGCATAAAGACAGAAAGCTGAGAGGTGCTGTAGACTTCTCATTGTTTTCCACCATGGTGATTGTGCCAGATGTGTTAAAACACAGGGAAATGAATTTCTGTATGAGTGGAGTAGTTTTTTTCCTGGGAAGACCACGCAACGTTCACGGTTGTATTTTTAAGATAACCTTTATGACCATTTTGGTGTCTGCTAAGTGTCTTTGCAGGAGGCCGAGATCATTCCATTTGCTTTTTTAGATGCTTTGCACTTGAGTTTTGCCCTCTAAGTGACCGTAATTACACAGGAAGGCTTAGTTTGAGTCTAACCACCAGCTTCCCTATGTGTCATTAGCTGTCGTGGGGGATTAGCATGCACAGTTGTAGATGACAGAATGTATCTTCATTTTCTTTTTTGGATCAGACTGTTTTATAAACCTGGTGTCTCAGATGAGAGAGAGAACTATTCAAGGCTTGCAAAGCAGAAGGAAGGCTTGTGTTAAATTAAGCATCTGCTTGCATAGCCTTTTGCTCACCCCGAGGAACTGAGAGTCTGGTGAAGATGCAAGCTGCATTGCTAGCGTCAAGCAGAATTCTTGCATGTCGATACTAAAGTATTCTTCATTTTTTGTGTTAGTGCAGCATGTGCCTTCCACATGTGTGTCATCCTCTGCATGTAGTGTAGATGTTATCCAGAAACAGTTATTTGCAGGGACTTGTCTGGTCACACATGTGCAATATGCCATTGACTATTATTAAGGACAGCGCATCTTGCACGCGACCGTGGCTCCTGTCTCGCTCTGAGCAGTTTCACGTGGATTACACTCAATAAAAGATGAGCACCCTTTGTCTAACATCTCTTGCAGCGGTGTGCAAAAAGACTATGTGTTGCATAGCATACAGAAAGCAGCCCACCTTGAAGACATTTCAGAAGGTAGATATTGGGCAGAGCTCTGAGAAGGGATCTGTTTCCAGGCAGAGACACCAAAGGACTCAAACTGCTCCCCCCCAACACACCCTGGGGCTCTGGGGAGACATCACATTCAAATCAGTTTTGTTACTTTGCTTTTCCCATGCCGTTTAGATCCCAAAACTTACATCTGCTTTTACCCATGCTTTATGTATGTGTGATTTGGGTGACTGCATGTGAGACCAGAGCTTTAAATTTTGTGGGAAATGCAAATCTGTTTTCTGGTGTTGCAAAACCACTTTTACAGGACCTTGAAGTTTCTAGCAATAAAAAGGAAATTAGGTTTTTCCTTTGAGGCATATATTTGAGACACCATCAAAAGTCACCCGTATCGCAGGGGGTTTCTAACTGCTGTATTAAATACTGCTGTTGTTTCACATCAGAAGTTTCTGTCGCTGTATTAAATATCTTCCTAGTCCTACTTTGGATTAAAGAAATAAAAAATCCCTAAGCTGTGAATTTTTAAACACCTCTTTAGGAAAACTTTTCCTCAGTATTGTGAGCCCACTACTATTCCAGGCCACCGTACAGCTCCAGCAGCAGCTCTAAGAGTGCTGCTGCGCAGAGAATTTGTGTTGAATTATTGCTGCTGCTTCACTTACACTGTGACCAGCAATTCTCATGGTACTTTTTTCCTCAGAATATTTTTGCTCATTTTGAAGCTACCTAGGAATCAATTCAGTGTCTTGCTATCTTCTTTTTCCTTTGGATCTCTTACATCTGGGATAAATTCCAGGAGCTTTAAGGTGTAGCTCTAGGCTCTTCTGGGTTGGAGATGCTTTTACTTGTCATCCAGATGAGAACTTTCCTTATTTAAAACAAGAAAACAGGGGAGGGGAAATTATATATCTAAAAGAATCTTTTCCATTCCATGGTGGAGGATTAAGATACCCTAGGCACAGATGGTAATTAGTTGTATAGTTTCTTCAGGTTCATAACCAGCTCTAGTAGAAATTTGTTCTTTGACAGACAGTTCTCTGATGATACTGGACAGGGAGAGCAGCAAATTTAATATGCTCTGCAAGTCAGGCTTACTTGAAGCACCAGAAAACTGTGAAAGTCTTGAGAGAAATCCCCTCGGAGGTTGCTTTGTCTGCTCAAGACTTGCCCTGTCTTGTATTTAACCAGTTTGAATCCAGGTCATCTGTCCTAGGCTCATCTGTGTCAGTGGAGCGGGGGAGTGTGAAGGGAGCTTTATTTTCTTCCTGGCTTTTTTTTTTAACCCAGAACACATGAGCAAAATAGCAGGCGGTACGCAAGTTGAAATCATCGCAGTCCATACAAGGTGTCAAAGCAGCTGTCGGTAACAGTGCTGGCAGAAATCTGCTCTTGGTTAGTTTGGCAAGACATAAACTAGTACCAAAGGTACTTCTGTGGTTATTTGGCAGGTAGTGCTGTACATTTGCTGCATTAACAAGCTCGACTGTAGCTTAACGTGGCCAGCAGTCTCCAATTAAACTTTCTCTAATTTACAAAAGTAATTCTTTCTGATGTTGTGTACTGTTTTCCTGCAAGGCTCTGGAAACATCTGAAGTCATCCCAATCAATTCATTAAAATTTATAGATGCTGTTCATCTTATGATTAGACGAAAGCTTGGAAAATAGGATTCTTCAATGGAGCCCAGTTAAATCTTTTGCAAAGTGTCGGATACGGCTTGCAAATAACAGAGGCTGGTGCTGGAGATTATTTAAATCTGTATGACATCATCAGCGGATAATTTACAAAGCCCACTTATTATGTAAATGCATTCAATAACCAGGAGAAGGCTTATGGATGTGAGAAATCATACTATGTATGTTCTAGGCCATCTCACCTGCATTTTGTTTGTTCTGAGTGGAAAACAGTGTTTGACTGAGACCGAGCGCCTCTCCAGGGAGCCCATCCTCAAATCACCACAGATGGTATTTACAGGAACAGCCTCATGAAGCTTCTTGAACCTTTTTGAGCTTCCTGCTTCTTTGTTGGTCTTTGTAGGTCTAAGGTAGTTTTAGCTACTTCTTAGCAGTTTTCTTGGAAATTTGGCTGAGCAGGTCCTTTGGTAAATGGTAATAACCTGTGGTGGCTCAGGGGTGTTTGGCAGGGTAATTAAACTGGACTTCAGAGCTGCAAATAGGTATGCAGCTAAACTCCAAAGATCTGCTCGGGTGCGTGGTGGAGTTCCTAGATACACAGGCTCTGCCATGGCTGTATGTGTCTTCTATTTATGGTTTCTGCAATCTAAGCATCATTCACTCTGGACAAACATGATTTTAAGTATACTGATTGATAAAGCACTTGTATTTCTTAACCCACAAACGCACCAACGTTAGATGGATTCACATTGATTTGTGACATGTCTTTTCTTCGGTGTTTATTTGAAAAGATTTTAATCCCTGAAAATAGAGGAAAGAGAGGACACATAAAGTTTTCACACAAATTTGGAACCACCTTTGTGAGGATCTTTCCAAATAAGCCTGAGAACTGTACAAAAAAAAAACCCAGTAGTTACTTTTTCATGAAGGGTCCATATTGATCTTGTGCTGCATGACACATCCTGCTAGGTCTTTGTGCAAAAGCAACCACGCTAACCTCCTGCCCCTTCCCCTGCCAACCTCATCGCTTTCCGACTGCCTGCGTCTGCTGCCCCTGCAGCTATCCCCAGAAACACAAATGCACCTTTCAACATCATCTCTGGAGCTTTTCCCCTCTTCATTTCAGAGAGCACGGAGAAAGCAAGAGTGTCCCTGTCCTCACACAGACATACCCTTTCCAACCAATAGTTGAATTGCTAAAGAAATACACAGGGGTGATTTGTACTGTGTATGTAGTTAATCAATTTCAAATTAAATGCCACGGGTGCTGGAGAAATGTTGTACTAGATTTTGTCATGGCTTTGGAAAGAAAGAAAATCTATTTTACTGAAAGCTGTCCCTGAGAAGGGATATTGGTTCTTTGTGCGCTGCCTGCAACGGAAGAGAAGGTGGGGTGAAGTTTTTGCAAAGGGTGCTGTAAATTTTATTACTGTGTTTTCACCTAGAAAAAGGTGAGGTCTCCGTGTGGATTTTAAGAAGGCAGCCCTTCAGTGTAAGGAGGAGAGTGTATCTTCTTGTGCAGAGCTCGTGTGCCAGTGGTCTTGTGGGTGAGATAGGCTCCTCATTTCCGGCTTCCTAGCCCATCATCCTCATCATTAGATGATTCTGCCTCCTAGGCAGACAGATTACTTCATATTTTCATTCATTAATGATTTATCAGACAGCTCCTCCCCTAAAGGCTCATCTCCTCTGTTATATTCACAGCCCACCCGCAGCCAACAACATGTAGGTGCCAGCTGGCTCTCTGGTGTTAGGAGTGCAAGCTGCTGGCCCTCTCTGCATCTCCTGCTGCCCCCTCATCCCCTCCCTTCCCAGCTGCTCGCCTCACCTGCCCGCTCCTCGGTGCCTTCAGTTGCACCAAAGCCATCAAATCTACACGTGTCCTGTTCTCCGATCCCCTCTCTCCTGATTGCTTAATGTGCTTTTACTGACTGTTTAAAAACCAACAAAGAGAGAGAGATGAGGTGACTGCCACCGTAATGCAGCACTGGTTGTGGTTCTGTTCTGGAAAGGGCGGCCTCTCGAAGCACAGTGCGTTTTGGTGTGAGGGTGTGCTGGTGGTAACTCAGAGCTTAGCACCGGGTAGAATTAGTAGAGAAGAGGGAGGGCTGGGGAGAAAATGAGCAAGTTGTGTCTATGAGCAGGAAGGTGTGGGTTGGCTGCAGTTTCGGGTTTTGCTATCAGGTGCTTGGCACAACAGCTCTTTTGAAGTCCTTCTCCAGTTATCTGCGTGAGAGAGCGATTTTTATCACATTGTTAAGGATGAACTCTATTCTTTTTCTCTGTTCTACTCCCAGAAATCAGGCATGCTTTGAGCTCTGGGAAAGGGAGTACAAACAAAATCTCATCACGAAAGGGGAAAACTCCAGAACTGTTTGCCACCCTCCGCCTTGTCCACTGCAGGCAGGTTGTGATCAAGAACGGCGGGGGAACAAGGGCTGCAGGACAGGAGGAAAAAAGTATAAGCTAGCAGAAAAGGAATAAATGAAACTCCCTTGAGTCATTTATACATCACTGTATAACTCTTGAGTGCTTCATCTACTCCTGGCAAGTGGTGACTGATAACTAATTTTCTCTCTTCCCTCTCCTGCACTCTCCCTGCACCTTCAGAAAGGACATGTGATCAGACTAATAAATCTCATTATTTTATCAGGCTACAATGGAAATTATGGATTCAAAGTGCTATGGATGCCTCAGGAAGAGAGAAACTGGCTGTTCCTAGGACTCCTAAAATATATTTTTAAGTCACGTTGTTTTTGAGAACTCATAATTATTCAGGCCCCTCCACATACCTCTCTGAAAGTAAACCAGTGTTAAAGGCATCAGGGGCGGATCGAGCAGCCTTGTTGCTCCTACTGAGGACAGCCAGAGCCTGACACTGAGTGAGCTCAGGCTTTTGGGGGAGTCCAGGTCTAAATCCATGGCGGATTATCTTTACTTTAGAACTCTGAGCTCTAGCTTTGTGCTGCTCTTTTAAGGAGAGAGCTAGAAGGAGAAGGGGAGTTCAGGCCAAGACACATAATGGTATCACCATTCTGTTGTCTGCTGCAAGAGTCATCAATTTGGATGCCTTTGGCTTTGGATGGGAGAGAAGTAGGTGAGAACACTAGGTGCTTGTGAGTTCTGGGCAACCAGGTGTCTGGAAAACCAGTGTCAGCTCTGAGCAAGTAGAAACTCTTGCTGCTCCTCTGTGGCCTCCACGTTGCAGCCAGCGCAGGCTTTAGGACTCCCATGGGGGTGGGTGGGAGGCCATGGCAGGACTGTGCTCAGAGAGGCTGAGAAAAGAGGTAACTGTATGATGGCTTGGGTCAAAACAGGGTGGGGGGAACCAAGAAAAAACAAGTAACTTCTTTCAAGGGGTAGTTTGTGAGCAGAACAAGGACTTCAGATGTGGGTCTTGCAGGTCCCCAGACCAAGGACACAGCCCATCACTTGCTGCAAGACTGGTACATCCCAGAACCATGGATGAGGACGCAAGTGAGCTGAACAAAGCACTTCCATGCATTAGGAGGCGTGTCAAAACTTGTCTCTCGGTCAAACCTGGCACATGACTGTCAGCAGAAAGAAGGGCTTGTTTGCCCTGGGAGGTTGCCACCAGTAAAGCCAAGTGTAAATTTACTGCACCCAACTATTTCGTACCAGTTCCCTGTATATGGAGCATGTTACTTTGTGCATAGCATGCATTAAGTGTACAAGAATTTGCTGCAGCATAAAGAGACCTTGCTGAATTTCCACCTAGTGTGAACTGCCTGTGGTAAACCACAGTTTACCAAGCAGTTCAGTTTTTCTTGCATCCCATCTCTGAGCTTTACCACTAGGATTAAAGCACAGGTTCCAAAAATAGCAGGAATTTGAACCGCACCATTTCCCGCAAAATGTGTACGGTGCCTTTGTTACCTTATTGAATTGTTGCATTTGTCTCTAGTTTCTAAAACAAGCAAGAGGAGGATTTTAATAAATGCAGCAGATCTGCATGTGACCTGGCAGAATCACAAACTGCTGGGGTTAGAAGGGGCCTCTGGAGATCATCTGCTCCAACTCTTTGCTCAAAGTACGGTCAACTTAAAAGTTGGTGTCTTGGAGTCGTGTCCAGCTGGGATTTGAGTATCTCCAACAATGGAAACTCCACAGCCTCTCTGGGAACCTGTGCTAGTGTTCAACACCCTCACAGTAAAAAAGGGTTTGGTTTTTTTCTTATGTTTTAACAGCATTTCCTGTATTTTGATTTGTGCCCTTTATCTGTCACTGGGCACCACTGAGAGACTTTGCCTCGACTCCTTAGCTAGCTTCCTTGAGATATCTATGCACATGAAAAAGATCCTCCTGAGCCTTCTCTTCTCCAGTCTGAAGAGTTCCAGCTCTCGCAGCCTTTCTTCTCAGGAGGCATGCTCCAACACTCAACCATCTTTGTGGTCCTTTTCTGGATCCACTTGAATACATCCATGTTTCTTCTGTACTGGGGAGCCTCAAATTTTCAGGGATCCCCAACCCGAACCCAGCACTCCAGCTGTGTCTTACCAGTGCTGAGTAAAGGGAAGGATCACCTTCCTCGACCTGCTGAAGATGCTGTTTCTGATGCAGACCAGGACAGTGATGGCTGCCTTTACCATAAGGGAGCATTGCTGGCTCATGTTCAACTTGGTGTCCACTGGAACACCCAGATTTTCTCCTACAGAGCTGCTTTCTGCCCGGTCAAACCTCAGCATGTAGCCCCAGCATGGGGTTATTCCTCACCCAACTGCAGCAGGACTTGGCATTTCCCTTTGGTGAACTTCACCTTTTGGCTCATTTCAACAGCCTGTCAAGGTACCTGTGAGTGGCAGCACAACCATCTGGGATATCTATCAAGCACTCTTCCCAAACCTTCTGAGGATGCACTCTCTACTATCATGTCGATCACCAATGAGGAGGTTAAACAGTATTGGCCCCAGTATTAACTTCTGGGGTACACCACTAATGCCCCATTCAGCAGCAGGCCCTTTTTGCTGCTGATATACCTGCGGAAACCCTTCTTACTGTTTTTGTCAGCTTTCACTGGATACAACTCCAGGGGGACTTTGGCTTTCCTAACCCTATCTGACCCTGCTTCCTTCTCTTGTGCATTTCCATTTCACGTTGGAGTTTGGTCAGAAGCTCCGTGTTCATGCACATGGGCCTCCTGCTGCCTGTGCTTGACTCTCTGCCTATTGAGATGAGCCTGTGGAGCTCACAGAATGTGATCCTTGAAAATCAACCAGCTGTCCTGGACCTCTTTTTTTTTTTTTTTTTTTTTTTTCTTCAGGACTGTATCCCACAGGATTCTTCTAAGCAGATCCCTGAAGAAGCTGAAGTCTGCTCTTTGTGTGGGGAGTGATCTGGCTTTTTGGAAAACAGACTGCCTGCTATCTCATGGGCAGTGCAGCCCATGCTACTCCTGACCTGTACGTGTCCTGATTCTTGTTTATAAGTAGAAGGTCCAGCAAAGCATTTCCCATTGTTGGATCAGTCACCTATGTCAGGAATTTACCATCAATGCACTTCAGGATCTCCTGGATTGCTTGATCCCTGCTGATTCAGGTTGGCATTTTCAGCCTTTTCTCGTGTTTAATGTATCCGTGGCTGGCATTTCATTGTGCAAAATATTTAGGTGGTTTTTTTGTAATTCAGCTTTTGAACCCCATCCTGAAATTATGTCCCGTGGAAAGCAGTTTGCAAAAGAAGGCTACGTGGGGCTCGTATTGAAATGAAGTTTGTAACCCACCTAAGTGTTGGGTTTTATTTCCTCCCCTTTTCTCACGCTTAAATGTAAAATAAGCATTATACTGTAGGAACCAGGCAAAGGCTAATTTGCCTCATTTGAATGTGAAAAGGAGCCCACATCCTTCCTGTGCCCCACAAAGAATGCAAAAAGACTTTACAGAGAAAACAGATGTACTAATATGTACAACTTGTTTGGGGGCAGGGTGAATCCAGGGTACTGCCATTTAAGCGATGTTGAACTTGCAAGAAAACAAAAGCACCAGCATACAAAATATAGTGCTGGGAAGTTCACAAAGTTGGGACTGTTTTCTTTTGTTTACATCTATGCTCCTGGCATCTGAAAAAAATGCTCTGAAAATATATACAAAAGACAACAAGTAGCCTCATTTTTCAAGCTCAAGAAAATCTTCACTGAAGATGCTTAAATGCCCAAATGCAAGCAAAAAGCAGAAGCTCCAGCCCAGCCTTAGGGAAATCTTCTGCATTTCAGAGTCAATATTGCCTTGCCAGAAAAGTACACAACTGACATCATAAACAAAACAAACATAACTTCATATTTTTAACTCCCCCACCACATAAATGTGACGAGTCCTGTTATCTCATCAAAAACGTAGGATGGTTTCTTAACAGTTCTCTGTCTTCCCTGCTAGAACAGCATGGAACTCTGGATGTTGTTTCTACAGCTATGCAATTCGAACTGTCCTTTCCTGACCCATCTCTTTCACCCTTCCCAAGAACTTCAGCACTGAGCAGTTGGCACTGACCAGTCAGCTTGTGAATCCACTGGTGCTCAAACCTCCCCACATTCAGCCACCCGATGCAGATTTGGCCTGTTAGCAGTGTAGAGTCTCTTGGCAGCTTTTAGCTTGCAGACTGGAAGCAGTTCCATGTGGCCATTTATCATTTATTCCATACATGTATTATCAGTCACAGTAATAAATAGATAAGAGAATCCTTGAAAGTTTCCTCTTAAAAGGCTGCCTCGGACTTCTTAAATTCAAAAGTGGTTTTGGAAAAGCAGAGAAGTGAAGCGCAGCAGTCAGCTGGGTTTCTTTGTTAAGCAGTGGTAGCCAGGTAGTATCCATGTACGGGTGCAGTGCTTTGTGAAGGTGTTGTGCTGTCTCCCTAAAAGCAGCACAGTGGTTGTTGTCTTACAGTCTGCACTACTAAGGTTCAGGACTGCAAGAAAAACTCTACAGAATTGATGCTTCCTGCTCGATGCACTGTTTGCATCTTCGGGAAGTGTTTTTAATTCTCAGGAGTTTTAAAACTATGGTGCAAATATTCATTCATGGATAAGAAAGGCTCCATAACCTTGAAAAGAGGAATTTTAATCCCACTAACCTAAATCACTTACGTGAACCTGAATGCAGTACAACAGCTTGAGGTGTGTGAATTAGTTTAGCTGCAGGCTTGTTTTGTAGCATCACAGTAAATACAATTCTGGCCTCGAACTGATATCTGTGTATTGGAACAAACATCTCAATGCAGCACACTGCAGAAGGAAGGAAGCAGAATAGAAATTAGATCACTTTCCTGTGTTGTTTCTAGTAAGCGTAGTCCTCTTACGTATGGAATGCACATTTCCTCTTGTAAAAATATGGTAACAGCCCTCAGTAGCCAAACACCTGACAACCTACTGTCACTCAAAACTGGAGTCACCTTAGATGAGCATGTTTGGAGGGAAGTGTCCAAAGCCTGCAGACGATCAGATCTTTCATGCTCTGAAAAGATAGCCTGCATGAACTGTGTGACGACTGCTGTGATTGTCATTAACAACCATAGCTTTGCAGTAGGGAACTAAAAATCAACTTTTGACTCTTCACACAAACAACAGTGTGAAGATACGGATGCTATTGGTTCTTGCTTTTTATATCATCTATGCATGTGGACAAAATCACATGGGTGCCTTACCCTTTCTTTTTCATGTGCCTTAATCCTAGAGTGCAGGTGTTGTATTTATCTCTATCAGTAATACCAGTTTGTAACCCCCTTCCACAAGTTGTCCTACAGCTGTGCGAATGGTGCTATCTCAAAACATGACACCATGAGAAATTCAAGGAGTCCCTTAGGACATTCGGTCGTATTTTTGGTCTGACTTTGTTCTCTGACTCTCTAGAGCAGCGACTCCTAAGTTTTCTTTTTGGATGGTCATGGAAGGAGCAGGACGCCACACACTCCAGGGACTAAGGGGTTTTGTAATTCCTGATGATTTGTGCTCTTAAAACTCATACTTCCTGAATATTACAACATTTACGCAGGTTCCAACGTAGCTGAAGAGGTTCTGCAGCATCTGATGATCAGCCAAACTGTTGACCACATTCTGTGGACACATTCTGTGAGAAGATTACATAAAGGGTAGTAGATGAAGGACAAAAGTCTGGTTTCAATTTGTGGAGGGGTGGTTTGATGTTCTATATCAAGTAGTTTCAGTGGCTGTAATACATGATCATTGTTCTATCAGAGACAGTGTTCCTTGTGGACATTCAGAATGGTGATTTTTATCCTTCTCTCCGCTGCGGTCAGATAGCAGATGCAGATGTTTGTGTGGTAGAGTGACCGACAAAAGTAGCTGTGGAAAAGGGAAGTAAGAATCCATCCCCTCACAAGACTTTCTCTTCTTGGAAGCACTCTAGGTGCACAGACAGGGGAAGCCTTGATGATCTCATCTGGTTTTTGTATGATACCATTCCAGACAATTTGTTTGCATGGACTGATGGGGAGATGGAGGATTGGGAGAAAAGGAAAATTATGAGTAGCAGAGGTGTAAGCCATTCTTGGGAGAGGAAGTAAAAGAGGGAAGAGGGGATAAGCTTGCGATCTGTTTCTTTGTTCTGTTTTCATTGTATAAAGTGGAGGGACAAGCCACATTCAACCCTGGTATTTTCCCTTAGGAATTTTGAAAAACTATACCATTGATGTGTTTGTTTTTGTTTTTTTTTTCTTTTCCTTTTGTACAGAAGTTATTTCAGTAGCAACAGCAACCAGGTAGAGAAGAAAATCTAGCTTAATCTTTTATTCTCGGGATACTCATCGTGGCTTCCTTGATCTGGTTTGCTACCATAATTCACCTTTCCCATGGGAAAAATATTCCCAGCTTCTATTCCTGCTGTCCCTGCACAGGAAAATCAGTGTTGCCTCAATGTTCTCTGACAATAAGCTATGCAGCCTCAAAGTTGCTTGAGTTTGGGCATTTAAGTGGTTAGCAAGGCAGGAAGATTTCATCCTGTCAATCATATTGAAATCAGGTCTGTGCAGTCTCTTAAATTGTAGAAGAATGGGAGAAAGGGAAGAAGAGAAGTTTGCTTCCAGGTGAGGGAACTATGTTAGGAACTCTTTTGGATGTACTATGACCACAAAGGACTCAATTATGTTGTTTCTGGGGTTTTAGATTAATATCCTCTGGAGAGGAGATGTTTCATGCATGTTACGTACAAAGAGCCAATTATATATACAAGTCGTGTAAATTTAAGCTATAAATGAAATGCTGTGTATACATCCAAATCATAATTTAGAAACATTTGTCTTGGTGCTGCCTTCCTTACGCAGTATGGCTTAGTTTTGCTGCTGAGAGGTGGGCATACGTTTGGCTAGGTTGTGGCTTGTGCTTTGTTTTCTCTTAACTGTTTTCTTCGGTGAGGAAAAGGAGATTGGGTAAAATTCCTTTCTGGTCTTTGTTGACATCAGCACATTCGATCTGCCTGCGTCCAAAAGAATTATGTCAAAGCAATTGCCTGCATTTGTTTCTTAGCGTGTTCTCCAGCAGCACGGTCGCTTGAGGGTCAAACAGGAATACATTAAAGTGGAATTGGGGCAGAAACTGCAGCCAGCCTCAGGTCAACGATGCCTCTTGAGATTTATGAAAGTGACACTTCTGGGGTTCATTGCATTAACTTCCATACCATTTCTGCGTCTGGTCTGGGTGACTTACAGACCCAGATGGGATGATTAGTCTCACATTCTCCCATTTAATTCTTTCTCTGTGTGTCTGGAGGAAAAGGACAAGAGTTTCACGTGACTTATTGCCTCCTATTTCCAAAAGATTTTTTTTTTAAATCCATGTATTAAAGCTGTTTGCATCTACATGGCTTCTATCATTTACATTTAGGAAGATTACCATGGTTACTTCATCTGTAAAAATAAATTTGTGGAGTCTAGTCCATGTGAGCTTTGTAATGGTATATCTTTTGACATAAGCAAGCCTTTAGAAGGCTTAAAAACACAGCTGCATGTGTCAACGCAGAACATCTTAATGCTCTAGGGTGTAGCTGGGGTTGTGCCAGAGGAAGAGGGAGAAAAATGCACCCAGGAGGACAGAAAAATATTAAGATGCAAAAATGCACAATTCAAACTGTATTTCAGCGGGCTCTGAATCATCTTTTGTTAGTAGCTCTGGAACCTCGCTCTTGATGAAAATTCCCAAAACTTTTGCTGTTTTAGTGACTGAAGAGTTGTCAATCATGGTTTTGAGTCTTAAGATCTGTTGATAGGAATACCAGGTATAGCAGAGATCAGCCAGTGGTGTGAGTGTGACT
The DNA here is from genome assembly GCA_024611175.1 of Megaceryle torquata. Taxonomy (NCBI): domain Eukaryota; kingdom Metazoa; phylum Chordata; class Aves; order Coraciiformes; family Cerylidae; genus Megaceryle; species Megaceryle torquata. The sequence continues at coordinate 27,820 of JANIJG010014331.1, forward strand.
ACAGGCGTGTGCATATATATATCTATAAATATACACACCACACTTGGACAAGCCTTTTCCTCCCTGATTTTTTCACAGACTTTCTTGCTCTGGTTCTCTCTGCAGAAGTTTTGTATTACAAAAGCTCACTTAAGATGAAGCCTCTTTTGTGCTTGTAACATAGCATTGAGATTTTACTCTGCTATGTGTGCTGTGGTTTAGCAGGCATCATTGACTAAAAGTTTCAAAAATGTAGTTTTTTCCCACCTGTTGAACAGAAAAATATCTGTAGAATCCTAATTAAATATAATTAAATGTTTGTATGAAATAATGCCTTCTGAATCTCTGGAGTGACATATGTGGACCAGTGCTGAGCTCAAGTAATTGAGATTATTTTATCTGTTTTATTTGCAGAATTTACACTGCAGCATTCAGTCATAAGTGGGTTCATTCCAGAAGCTTAAAATGAGCTGATGCCAGCAACTGGCACAAATCAAACACTCCCCAGCCTTCCCCGCTTCTGCTTATTGACAGGATTTCTGGCAAAGGCCCAGGTTAAGACAGACAGCACGGACAAAAGCTTGCACTGTGTCCTTAAAACCACCCAACTTAAATATTGGCAGGTGGTGGGATGAAGCCAACTCAGTAGGTGGTGGGATGAAGCCAACTCAGTAGCTGTAGCCCCTCGCTGAGCACGTGGTCCTCAGGAGCCCACCTGCCAGACCCCACCCTTGGGACACAGAGCCAAAAGGTTTCTTGGCAGCACCCAGTTCCTTCAGCAGGGTGAAGGGGAAGGAGAAGACGTGTGGGTATCGTGAGTGAGCTGGGAAGTGCCTGCAGGGGTGGTCCTCACGTCCACTTGCCCCACTTAAAAGGCACTGACTTGTTTTCCTGGAAAAGGTAGCTAGTCCATCAGCTCATCTAGAAAGGGTGAAGTTGGGAGAGAAAATATCTGTGAGGTTTGGAGGACTCCTTCCCTCAACCTAATTCTCTGAGGTCACATTCTGTAGCTGCAGGATCCTGGGATAGGACCCCAGGCAGATCCCTGGGATGAGATCCCAGTAGCAGCAGCAGATGAAATGAATTATGGAAGCAAGTAGTTGCAGGAACCCTCTCAGTGCAAAGCTGTAATAGCCCCCATAATTCTCCTAAAAGTTGTTTCCTTAGCGTAAGGAACTTAGCACAGTGAGGTTTTGTGTAGAGTCAGGTGCTGAGAATTCAGAGGCAGCTGCCTGCAGCTCATGCAGAAGAGGGACAGTTGGGTGTCATCCCTACTTAGATAGCAACTCAGCCCCAAAAGGTTGGGGTTTCCACTGGGGGTATTTTGTAGGCCATGAGCAGGAAGGCTGCCAGGGATGCTACCCTGAGGGGAGAGGGACTCTTCCTTAACAGTAACACAAATGGGTCTGATGTGGTGGCCACGCACCTGACCTCCAGCTTTCTGCAGGCAGTAGATCTCACCTGCAGGAGCTCCTGCTTTCATGCCTAATAACCCCAGCTGCATGGGTGTGCATTCCTTTTAAATCAAGCATGGTTATTTTCTCGACTTTGAGGAGGTGGACAGTACATCACAGCCTCTGCTGTAAAGGGTTAATTACTGGTTAATTGTCCATAACAGATCATTGCTGAAAGAGCAAAACAAAATTGCACGTTCAGAGTCTGGATTGGATTAGTTTCCAGTTCCAGTGCGTTTTCCACCTTTGCTAGATTAGAGCCCACTGTTATCAAATTTATTCTTCACATGAATAGTCCTACACTGTGAACAAAATAACAGAATTCCCTTTAAGCTTTTTATTTAAAACAAAGCCTTCTGCTACCCACTGTTTTCAGTTCTTTAACCTCTCTTCCCTGAGCAATCTTTCAGTTTTTCCAGCACTTGAAAAATGATGCAGCAATTCACAGAGCAGAGCAGTGAGAGCCAAATACAGCATCACTGAAACCTACCTACTCATCTTTTGATTTTCATTTGTTTGTACAGCTGAGGCTCGCATTAGCCCTTTTGGCCACAGCCTTGTGTGGGGAATTCATGTCGAGCTGATTGCCTCCCAGGACCCCCGGTCTCATATTCAGTCTCTGCTTCGGAGGATAGAGTCCTCTCTCTCCCTCTCATCCTGTAAGTACAGCCTGTATTCTTTATTCTAATAAGGTGATTCTGCACTTGGCCATATTAACACCTAAACTGTTTTTTCTCAACCTCCTGCAGACCACCATTGCTCTGTGTCAGGCTTGTCCTTTGATTGTTTGGAGTCTGCTGTCACCAGTCTTGTATCTAACTACAGTGACTTAACTTTAATCCAGATCACTATTAAGTGATTTACTATTAAATAGCGAAGGGATGATCACCAGTATCTGTGGGAACCCAACAAGAAACCATCTGCTTGAAAATAGTTGCCCATTTATAGTTACACTTTGGCTTCCTTCATTTATCAACTTTTAATGCATTCAGTGATTGTGGACTCAGAAGTGACTTCATTATAAAGTATGCTTGAGATTTTTGCCTGACCTTGTACAGTGCTCCCCACCTATGGAGTCATGCTCTCCATGTATAGATGGAAACACTCCACAATAAGCTTCAAACTATTCAGTTTCTTCATAAAGATGTTCTACAGAACAAGTCAAATGACTTAGGCTTGTAATACTGTCAACAATGCTGCCTTTGTCGAGTGAACCTGTAATTTTTGCAGGAAATGACATCAGATAACTTTGATGGGATCTGTTTTCCTTAAAACCAAGTTGACTGACTTTAATTACAGAGCTTTTTTTTTTTTTTTTAAAAGAAGTTATTAGTTGAGTCCTATATTGGTTGGTTTATTCTATGCAAAATACTTGAAACTCAGCCAACTGACCTCTAATTACTTTATACCCTTCTTAAACAATGGCCCAACATGAGCCAGAACTGGTTTAGATGCAGCAGTAGCAGCTCCAAATCTAGCCTTCTGAAATCTGAAACACGTGTAATCATCTATCTACCACTTAATGTGCCCTCTCCAGGGACTCCCATCACCACAAACACATCTTCCAGCCTTTCACCCGTGTGCTGATATTTATTGAATAACTTCTGCCACCGTCATATTGTTGTGAACAATTGTATTTTATTGTTCAGGATTCGTCTTTCATAATCAGCATAGAAAGATTAAAAATCATCTGTCTGATTCTATTTGCCTTAATTTTTCCTAGTATCTTCTTGCTTCCTCAATATATTAGTTTTAGCTTTTTTACCCATTATTAGCTTTTCCGCTTTTCCTCTTGATGTGCTAATTTTGTAGATAACATTTCATATGTATTTTCACTTCCCTGGTAAACCCAGCTGCTGGGTTTCTTCGTTGTGTGTATTTTTGTGTAGCCCGGTCTTCTTTTCATGGTTGTAACATTGTAGGCACTTAGGAAATTTCTTAAACTGTTCGTAGATGTCAGCAACTTTCTGTACCTTCTGTCTTCAGCCTGATTTGATACAGGTTTGGTGAAATTGCATCTCAGAAAGCACACACTGTGATCTTAATTTACGTGTATGTGAAGAGGGTATGCATATATTGCAGAAAATGTTACTGGTCAGGATTTGATCACAGACAGTGTTAGCTCTTTACACAGAAAGTGTCAGTCCCTTTCAGTCTAAACAACCATAACATTCTGCTTTGTGATCGTTTCCTCCCTCCTGAGACATAGTCTCGAGCAGGGATTGTCTGGCTCCTCTGCTAAACGCCACGTGACTCCCAGGTAGCTCAGGTGTAGCTACATCATACAACCAGCAGTAAGTTGTGCTTCTGCCAGCGCTGCAGCTCCTGCCTGTTACTCCCTGTCCCAGCTAGGAATAGCTACTCAACAGGTCCCGCTGGAAGTGGTGTGGTAAGGTGACCGCTGTGGGCTTTGGCTGTGTACGCTGGAGTTTAGCTGTGTACCACAGGCTCTTCACATTGTGGTCGTGCTGTGAACTGCTTCTCAAATCAAATTATCTCTTTTATTTACCCTCAGACATGGACATAAAGCTTAGAAATAGATCTACCATATGCTTAGTGATACTTAGGTATTTTGGTCAATGTGTAAGGACTGTCTAGCTGGCTTCTTTTGGAAAATGCTCACTAACCTAGAAGAATCTATTTTTCATGACCCTTAGCTGTCATCTGATGCCTTTTAAGCCCCATCTTCTCTGGGTAATAGAATGAACCTTCCCTCATGATTTTCCCCACCGTGACTCTTTTCTAAACTCTTAAGTCCCAATTCCTGAAGTACCTGTGATGTTCTCCCATGTTTCTTGTTGGCTTACTCTCCTCCAGACTGTCATGTTCCAATTCAAGCATGCAGCCCCAGGAGTCAGGGCAGTCTGGGAGGTTAATCACCAAAAAGGAAGACTCCTCAGTCCTACAACCATATACACTGATGCAAAGACAAATTTTGAGGATAATATATTGAAGAGAGAAGGCACGTGTCTAGCACTGTTGGTTTGTGTTCCTCTGTTGCTGCTGTTGATACCCTGAATGCTGGTATCTTTTCAAGAGAAAGAAGGAAACAGAAAGAAAGAGGAGCAGGCCTTTGAGGGCATAAGTCTATGTGTATCAGTTTTGGTGCTACCTCCTAGAGTTCCCTGGTTAGCAGTGAGTTGTAGGCAACCTCGTTGGACTCTGTGGTACTGCAGGGTCCATTCTGAGCTAAGCAGTATTAATCCACCTTTAGAGGCAGTGGAACTTTGCTGCGGGTCACTGTTTGTCAGCAGAAGCGAAGGAAGAGCACAGTAGCTTCTCTTTTTTTCTCCCATTCTTGTGGATTCTGCCTCAGTTCCCCTCCTGTTATTCATCTTCTGCTTTGCCAATTGCCCTATGCAGATCTGTGTAGATTATTTCTAGGGGCATTTCCCAACTCTTTGGCACTAGGGACTGTACGTGGTTAAAAGGAAGGAGAGACTGACCATAGACTTCCTAGAAGACATGCCTGGTGGCACAGATGCAGCCTGTAGCAGCACAGAATTTCAGAATATGGGGAACTGCAGGTTGTAGGGTAGTTGGGAAAACAAGAGTTGAGAACCACTGGTCTTAGTGGCCTTGTGGTTAGACTGTATGCATCAACGCGGTCACTCTGCTGCAAGGGGGAATGCAAGTTAGGACCTGTCTCCTTCCACATCCCATTGTCCAGGGTGTTCTTCACTATCATCTCAGCCTCCCTCTCTCTTGTTTTCCAAATTTCAAAATCTCTGCTAAAAATGGACTAGGGGGTAATGTGTCATCATTGCAATCCTGACAAATTCATCTCCAGGCAGTATCTCAATTCTTGCCTATCTGGTTAACACTGCTTAATCTGTGCACCTCTGAAGTTATTTTCTGGGCCAAGAACATCGCTTACATATTACCCACAGTGGTGGTTTGACCCTGGCCAGCAGCATAAGGCCCCACCTGGTCACTCACTCACTGTCTATCAGCAAGATGGGGGAGAGAATCTGAAGGGTGAAAGCAAGAGAACTCATGGGTTGAGATAAGAAGAGTAAAGGAAATAAAAAGAAAAGGTTTTTGAGATAAAACCTTTCTCTGTGTGTCGTATGCAAAGGCACTCGCTGACCACCTCCCACCAGTAGACTGATGTAGTCAGTCTCCAAACAATGGCTACTTTCAAAAAATTCAGCTTTTATTGCTGAGAATGACATCATACAATGTGGAATATCCCTTTGGTCAGCTAGGGTCAGCTGTCCCAGCCTTGTCCCCTCCCAGTCTCTTGCCCAACCCCAGCCTGCTCACTGTGGGGGCGGAGTGAGAAACAAAGAACGTCTTGATGCTGTGCAGGCTGCTCAGCAATAGCTAAAACATGGGTGTTATCAACACTGCTTTGGTCACAGATCTAAAGCACAGCATGGTTTGGGCTGCTGTGAGGAAACTTAACCCCATCCAGACCCAGTACACTTCCCTAAGGTGTCACACAGGAGTAAGTTGTCGTACACCAAAACCACAGTGGAAACAGCTGGGTTTGACAAAACAGGTCTCAACAGTAGCACTTTTTTTCTGTGTAAATGTAGGCAGAGTTTTTTGTGTCTTCCCATTATTGATGTAATTGGTACCTTCAGCACTCTGGTTGTTCACTGGCCTTTGTCATCATGTGGTTACCACCTTGTCTGGGGTCTCTTCCTGTAAGCATTTTTGCTATAGCTGAAGGCAGCTGCAGCGATGGTGAGAAGACTGAGAGTTTCTTTGTGAGCTGGCCACAGGCAAATTTTTGCTCTTGTTTGGGAAGGAGAGTATTTTTTTTTCCCAGTGTAACTGAACAAATGCAAAATTTAAATAACACTTCTAAATATTAGCAGTAGCAACCTAGGTGAAACGAGAGCTCCTTCGGGAGGGAACTGCATCTGGAATGGTCTTAAAAGTAAATCATCTCCATTTGAGACTCAGATTGCTCCCATTTCCTTGCTGTCACATCCTTTGAGTTCTTCAGTCACGAAACAGAAATCAGACAAGGTGGAGAAGAGGTTAGTTTCTCTTGTGCATAGGCAAAGCAAGGTGGGGAGGGGGCAACAGGGGTTTTTGTTTGAGATAAAACCTTTCTTTGTGCATAGTATGTATTCCAAAGAATCAAACAGGCAGAACTTCTGTATAGCTCCCTTTCCCTGCCTTCCTCCTCTGCTCATCCTGATTCACATTTTGCATTCTACTCCTTGCCATTCCCATGCTGTGGATCAGATGAACACCCATTAATCCTGGGTCTATTCTAAAAATAAGAATTGAAAGGGGGGAAAAAAAAAATCAGAACAGTGTGAATCAACCTGCAATCATCTCTCTGTTCTCTTAATGGGGGAGAAGAAAGAGGAAATCAGTGGAGACACTGTTTCACTTCTTTGTTTCCAAGATATAAAAGGTTCTGGCATTTGCAGCGGTTGTTCTCTTGATACAGGTTTTCTAATTCCTATACTTAAAAGGCACTTTAAAATTTAGGCGCGTTAGCTCAAAATGCGTACGTAGACCATCCACCCACTTCTCTCTGCTCGTGAATAGAGCCACCACAAGCAGCCTGATGAGGAGGAATGGAGTGGGAAATCACGCTATTGAATTTACACAGTGTTCTCGTGTGTTACTCAGAACCAAGGATAGACCCATCCCTCGGAGGGTTTAACTGCAGAGTGAACAGTGTGTTTGCTGTGTGTAGCTGCTGCCTTTAGCTGTTCATTTCAGAGCTTCCTTTAACTCACTTTAAGCACACACGTAAATATAAGAAAGAAATCCTAAGTGCAGTTTTGAGTCTGACTTTCTCTTTGGTTTATGAACATAAAACCTCCAGGCCATACTTCTCAAGTTAGCTATACATAAGCTTATTTCTTTTAGATTACAAGTTGGATGTTGGTAGAAAAAGGAAAAAATAAAAATAAAAACACAGAAAAACCTCTCCTCAGAACTGATCTTCCTGTGCTGTGATTTTCTAGGGCATCCTTTTTTAAAGTAATAAAAGCCCTGAGATGGTACAAGACGTAACTCGGCTGTTGTTACTTTAAGAGATCCCGGGGTGAGACTCTGCTTTAATCGCTGCTTCTGTTTTGTTCTGGTTTGGTTTTCCTGGAAGGGACGTATCACGTGGAGTGGAAGAGAATTCACTGTTTTTTGAAAAAGATGAGGCCGTGCCATTCACAGCCTCAGCTGGCGGAGAAGGTGCAGAAAACCAAAAGGGTGGCGACGTGTCCTTTTGTAGGCAGTTTGGAGGGTTTCTCTCTTCTTGCATCAGTTGCATTCAGGAACTTTTAATTACGGCCACTTGAACATCCGCATCGTGCTCATGCATCATCTCGTGACCTTCCCAGGTGACCTCCCCACCAGCCCACTACTGGACAGTCCCACCACCGCAAGTGTCCTTCAAACAAGCTCCACACATAGATGCCAATATTGTCTCCTCCCCCCATGGCTGGAACACTGACTTCTTTTTTTCTGTCTGGCTTGTAATAAATAGATTGTATAGATACATAGATAATAAAAAGATCACCTAGATTGTAATAAATCTCTTGCTGGAGAGGAGCCATGCCACACCAGCAGGATGATGGATCTGTTTGTCAAGACATTCATCGCTCTGTCTTCCTGGCATCCAGTGGCCACCCACTGAATGGACATTCATGGACATTCATGTCCTCATGGACATTCACGGACAAGTGAAGTCAAGGGTCTGGTCGTAGTTCAATGAAATTCTTGAACACGCACCTTCCCTTTACTGGTTCTGACCTCCAAGGGTGGCTGAAATTAAATGAGGAAGAAGCAGCTCAAATCTTCATCTTTCGTAACTGACCTTTACTTCAGGTCCCAAAGGGGACAAAGAGGGAAGGCAAGCACGGAGCTTACAGACATGTGTTACAAGTTAAACATTGTCTGTAGTGTCAAGAAGCTGTCATTTCCCCAGTCACTCAATAAATGGGGAGGAGCAGCAGGACAGAATCTGGCACTTCAAAGCTCCTTGCAGGGTCTGCTCTTCTCATGGCAGCAGGAGATGCTCCTTTTTCTAAATTCCTTTCGCCACCATTGTAGTAGACTTCCAAAGCAACTTCATGCTGACAATAAACAATAGGAAGAGCACTCCAGCACTGTAAAAGGCATTTGCTGTGAGCCAGAGCTGTATGGCCACAGGAGTTCTTCCTGCTCCTCCGGCCATGGACGTCCATTGATACTGGGCAGTGGCCTGACTTTTGACTGCTGCGGACAAACAAGTAATTAAACTGCTGAGATTCTTCTGCTCAGCCCACTAAAGCAGAATCTGGGAGTGAAATGTTAAAGGACTCTCTTCAAAAAATCAAATGAATGCAGCCCAGGCATTTTTCAGTGCTGTTTTCCTTATGAAAAAGCTGTCTCAATGCAGTCATTGATCCTGATACATACTTGACTTGAAGTTTTGCCCTGGTCTTTCTGGCCTTTTGTTCACAAATACCACACTGTGTATGTGAGATTTTCTGTACATCTTTAATAGTCACAGGACATCCAGTAGCAGAACTGCGTCTTCTGCGGTTGGCATTTTTTGTATGCAGTGTGATAGGTGTGCACATGTAAATTTGCAAACTTTCTACACAAATCCCCAGTCTCCATCCTCTTTAAAGACTGAACCAGATCTATCACGTTGCAGTAAAATTCTATTCTTTCTAGATCAGGCCAGTAGTATAAAAATTATATATCTATATATAGTAACCTGCAACCCACAAGCCTGAGGAGTAACGAAAAACAGCCAGGAGTTTGAGTTATTTTTAAGTATATGTTGTATCTTTCTGACCTGCTTTATGATTCCTAAAAATTGTGGAATCACTGGTCAAGCTGAAATGAAGGCGGTCCCATAAAAGGTGCCAGAGTTAATAAATAAAACCAAAAATAATGCAACCAATGTTGCTATTTTGTTCCATCTGTTTAATTTGAGTTGGCTTGAAACTGACACAGAATTAATTCTGAAAGTTCCAAATGCTCCCATCAGCATAGATGTAAGTCAAAGAGAGGTCAGCAAGCAGACAGTATCAGAATTACTGACCAACATAGGACTAGCTGTAAGTGCTGTGTCTTGCCCAGCTTGGACTACCTTCATCATGGCTTGTAACGGTCAAAGTGGGTGATCAAGACTCTGATGAAAATTGGGTGCTTTAACGTGCCTCAGGCTTGTGTTTCAAAACCTGTCTGGATGCGTTCCTGTGCAACATGCCCTGGGTGATCCTGCTCTGGCAGGGGGGTTTGGACTCGATGATCTCTAGAGGCCCCTTCCAGCCCCTGCCATTCTATGATTCTGTGCTCAGTTTATCTCTAGGGAGCTACTAATAGTGGCATGGCAAGACATTTCAACTTAAGGGTTAAGTTCCTGTGCTGATTATTCCCTCTATCCAGCCTGCAGGAGGCATTCCACAGGAAACTAAAGTCTCTTTGAACAATTCTTGTAGTTCTTATTCTTGAAAAGCCTTTTCTATCCTTCTTGCATCTTCACAGTAACTCAAGAGTGTGGCATTTTGAATAATTAACCCTGATGTAGCTCATGAAATTGGGTTTATTTGATGTCACAAACTGATACTTCTATGGTGTTTTCAGCAAAACATAAAACACCAAGATATCCCTTAAGAGAATATATTTTTCACAGCCATACTAGATGCAACCCTTGGTTTGATTAACAAGAATGTTCACCACAGAGACTGAATAAAAGCCAAGGATTTTGTTCTTCTGATTCCTTTTTAACGTAACTGTTTCTTAACTCGTCTTTCCTGCTGATGCTTTCCAGACAAGATTTGTAAGATTTGGTCAGAAGAAGACAGCTGACAGTTACCAGTCATCCAACCTTTCCCTTTCATGTCTTTCAATGAAAGAAGTTCTCTGAAAAATATACCAGCCAGTTTTCATTCCAGAGAAATCCGAGAGGAAGGAGAATGTGACCTGCTGGGTCTGAAGCCGCTCCATTTCTCTTCAGCAGGTTGGAGCCCTGTCCCATGGTGGTCTCATTTTCCTACACAAGGGGTTGGAGGACAGAGGCCATCGCACAGATAGGAGAGTGCAGAGTAGACTGCATCTCCCCGTGCCTCTCTCTCAAACCTTTTTAGGACCCACGTTTTCCTACGACACTCAAAAACCAGGCTCTGAAGAAGTGCAATAGTTCAGAGTTACAGCTGTGAGTTGCAAAATCTTATGGAGAAACTTCCAGTGCTCTGAAGGAATGAAATTACACCAGCCTTCCTCCCATCCATCTTTTCCTGATGGCTTACAATTGCAGAAGCTAGACTAAGCAAAGGCTTGCCACTGCTTTTTGCTTTTTAAGTATCACGTGTTGGAGCTTTTAATTTAAAAATAGAAGTATGAAAAATTGAATTTTCTTGGTATTCCTGAACTTTTGCTAGGCTTTGATTAGCTAACAGATGATTGATTTTCTTTCTGTTCATGGAGTGACTGTCTGGCTTTCATGAGTGTTTCAGTCTTGGCTTCCATTTCATATCAAGAACCAGCAGAAAAACTGAAGGAGGGTGATTTACGAGAGTAATAATAGTGTTAGTAACATCTCCTTAGCCTTCTTCTGTTTCCTAACTGAAAGTAATTAAGGTGCTATGATTATGTAAATAATTAATAATGATATAATTAAGTTTACATCTTTGTCAAGTAACATTTCCACCGTGTGGGTGGAAATTGCTATTCTGGTTAGGCTAATGTTGGATTGCTTGCAGTGTAAATGTTGGAGTCCAAGAAATACAACAAGGACAAGAAAGGAGACAAATAACATAATGATTATTTTCATTTGTTTCTAAGGAAGTCTCAAAAAACATGTAAATGTTTTTATGTTTTCACAAAAACACATGTTTTATATTGCCCGTATAAACACAACTTCATAATAAGCAAATTCAACTTGCTTCCATTAGAAAAATTTGTTTTAATTAGGCTGGTTCCGTACCTTCTAACAATACCAGTGTCAAATTATGATAATGCTGCCTGACCCATAACTCAAACAACTGAGAAGTGCTGCTTTTCCTAATGGAAATTGCTAAAATGCTGTTCCTTTACTGTAAGTTGCGCAGCATGTTGGATGAACATCATTGTGTGCTCCTCTCCAGAGACTTTAGTGTAAAACAGCTCCAGATTTTGTTTGCTGATCTCAGAGCTGGCTGAATAACTCCAGCCTTCCACAGCTCCAAATGCTGACATGCAGGGAGATGAGAATTTCAGATATTAAAAGCCTGCTCTGTCATACCAAAGGAGATTAGTTTTTGGAATCCATTCATTGACACAAAGGCCAATGCTGAATGAAGGTTATATTTATTGTCTGTGAAACCCCTGAGTTAGCTGAAATCACTTTAAGCATGTACATGCATACATGTATTCTCTCACATTTCGCCAGCTCCCCGTGATGAGCCAGACAACTTTCAGGGACTTGGCTTGAAAAGATGCGTGCGTGTAACACCCTCTGTCACATTTTACGAGCGGCTACAATCAGGCAGTCTTTATACTCAGATTGTCTAAACACTGGGACAAAGCAGGAGAGGGCAAGCAGAAGAAAAAGCCCTTTTTGTCAGTCATTCACATTGCATCAAATTCTCCTTCCCTGTGTGCTGCCATTGCCAGCAAAGAGATAAAGGGAGCAAAAACCCAACAAAAATCAAGAAACTAATAATTCACTAGCTTTCTGTTCGTACCATTCCTAGTGAAAAGAAAACCCCAAAACATTCCTTCTCTGAAATTACCAGTACATGTTTATAACCATCTTCTGGTTTCTTCACTTTTTTCAGAATGAAAACTTTGAACAATTTTATTTTTGCAGCTGATTTGTCATTTTCACTTCTTCCTCATCGATGTGTAAATGAAGCGTGTAGGGCTGGCTTGTCAGCACTTGTAATTTGGTACGGGAAATCTTCCCATGCTTCAGTGGAGATTTTTTTTCCTGATCATCTGACCATTTGTGAATGAGCAACAAGAAAACCCCTTTCCCTTCACAGTTCTCCCAGATTTGATGTTTCTCATCTCTTTTTTTTTTTTTTTCCTTCTTTCTTTTTCTTTTCTACTTTTTCCCACGGAAACACATGGGAAAAAAGAAGAGAAACAAGAGCTGGGAGGGGAAAGGGAGGAGGCGATTGAGTTTCACAGGTTTTGCAAGCTAACCAAAAGGCTGCTGAGATTCTTCTTTAAATAGTAAAGCCTCCATATCACTTAACTGTTTTGAGGTGAATAAGCCTATGTTCCAGCACTCACCCCTTTAAACCAGTTTGCTTTAATGGTTTGCTCTTCCCTGTTCAGATGGTCAGCACCTCTCTCTGCCCTTTCTCTCAAGCTGGGATTTCCCTCATGGCACCTCCATGCAGCGTTTGCTTGCTGCCCATGGTTTGCTCTCTGTGCACCAGAGACAACACTTTTGCAGAGGCGTAGCAAAGTCCAAGCAGTGAGTCCCAGACTTGTCCCTCCTATCCCAAGCCTCCCTGGGCCCTGCCCGTGCTGATAGCAGGGAGATGAGCTGTCACCCCTCGAGGCCCTCACCCTCCCTGTGGTCCTGCTTTACCCTGGAATTGCTCATGGGGCTTCTTGGCTCTGAGAGGAGCTGGGAAAACCTGACCTCTAAGTGACACCTCCAAACAGAGGGTCTCCAGAGCCAGACTATCCTGCTGTTGAAACAGGTAAAGGCAGCAGAGATTCCTCTGCAAGGAGTTTTCACAACTGATACAAAGCTGGCTGTGGCACCACTGTCCCCATTGCAGTCCTTGGGGGTGCTCCTGGTCCCAGGGATGGACAACCTTGAGCTCCAGCACAGAGCCATACACCTCTAGCACCAGCCGAGCTACCGGGGCGAGCAGTAGGTGGAGGCTGGGACAGCTGCAGCATCAATGTCACCTCACTTTCTTGAGGGATGCCAGCTCGTGCCACCCACCGCAGCAAGTGCAGAGTCAGGAGGCTGTGTTTCTATTCATCTAAAGACACTTAAATGCCTTGGTGAGGGAACTCTGCTGAGTGGTTGTGGTGTCTTGGAGGAAGTAGAGATATGCAAAAAGGGCACCTTTAAGTTAAGCTAAGGGTAAGAGATGGTAGATAATGCAGGCAATAGAGCTCAGGGAAACATGTGGAAATGGAGCTCGTTTTTCTGAAGGGGCTTGTAGAATAACTGAAAGTATCTTCAAATTATAAAAAATACCTTTACCGAAAGGTTGGGTGTTTTTTTCTACTTAGGCAAGTTAGGTTTAGGAAGCAGGTATCCAGCCTGTGGACTGTCACAGACAAGCAGGAAGCTGCTGCATAATTTTTCAAGCATTAGCAGCAGAGGAATATCCTTTTTCTGAATCCCGTGAGTTTGTCAAAAACGATTTCCTGTGTTGATGTTGGGGTAAGGCATATCAAATATCCAGCCTGGCAGCTACAGAAAAATTAGGATATTTGAAAAATGATAGGCTTTTTATTTACTCTTAGTGACAGATATTTGCTGAAATATGAAAAGAAATTTGGGGGGGGGGGGGAACATCTTTCCCTTTCCCTTTCCCTTTCCCTTTCCCTTTCCCTTTCCCTTTCCCTTTCCCTTTCCCTTTCCCTTTCCCTTTCCCTCCCTTCCCTTCTCTTTCCTTCTCTTTCTTCTCCTTCCTTCCTCCCTTCCCTTCCCTTTCTTCTTTTCCTCCCTTTCTTCCCTTTCTTCCTTTCCTCCCTCCCTCCCTTTCTTCCTTTCCTCCCTCCCTTTCTTCCTTTCCTTCCTTTCCTCCCTCCCTTTCTTCCTTTTCTTCCTTTCCTCCCTCCCTTTCTTCCTTTCCTTCCTATCTAAGTGGTTTTTAAGGTTTTTCTATTGTCACTGCACTCCTTGTAACCTCCCTGTTTAGAGGAAGTTGTTTGTGTGCCAGGTTACACACAGGAGTCACCATACCAGTTCAGATCAAGGGTGCACCCAGATGAGTATCTGATTCCCTAAATTCTTCACGAGCGCAGGTTTGTGTCCAGATTCAGCTCAAGTCAATAGGAAAGAGTTCAGTAACACCAGCACAGAGATTATAAGACATTAGAGCCACAGATGAAAAGCAATGGTGGATAACAGAACTAACCTTACAGGGCTGTTTCTAAGATGTGGCAAATCACCCTCTGTCTCCCTCCAGCTGGAGAGGGATAGGCACCTAAAATTCAAAGAGATTAATCCAGGACCTGGTAGTGCCCCATGAGGGTGCTGAACATGAGATCACAAGAATTAAAAAACTTAGAGCAACCTTTACCAAGCCATACCCTCTCACTTCCCTCCCATCCAGGATCTGGACTTTGAGATGCTCTGTGTTTGACATGTTAATTCTTCCAGGAGTTTCTCTAGTTTCTTAACTGATGTATACCTTTGGCAGCCCCCCCTTCTGGTACCAGCAGGTTTAACCCTTCAGTTTGGTACTGCATAAAAAGGCGCTTCCTTTTGTTTCAGTTGTGCCATCCCATAGCTCCCTCCTACTTTCCTGTGCCGTGGTAACTATCGGCTCGTTGCGTCTGCCTTTCCACCTGTCACGCACAGCTTCAGAAAGGGGAAAAGGTTGTATTCCTTTAGGTGAAGTCAGCTCTTGTGTAGCTGGCAAGGTCAAACATGAACCAAGAGCTATGCACCTCGCTCTGTGTTTTGGGTGGCAGATTTTAACACCTCCAGCTGCACATTTTGGCTGAGTCCTTTGCCTGCCAGTCTTGCTGTCCTGGCAAAGGGTGAGTGAGAGAGGTTTCATCTTCTCACTCTCTCCATGCAAGCCCTTGCCTGGCAGGGCTGGTCAGAGGACTTACAGTTCCCTAAGAGCAGGCAGGACATCCTTCCCCAGGCCTCAATGGGAAACCACTGCAAGGAAGATTTTGTGTAAGTTTTTCCAGTGAGGTGGGAGTCGGTCTCTTCTCTCATGTAACATGCAATAGGACAAGAGGAAAGGGCCTCAAATTGCACCAGGGGAGGTTTAGGTTGGATATTAGGAAGAATTTCTTCACAGAAGGGGTCGTGAAGCACTGGAACAGGCTGCCCAGGGAGGTGGTGGCATCACCATCCCTGGAGGTATTTAAAAGGCATGTAGGTGTGGCACTTAGGGACACGGTTTAGTGGTGACCTGACAGTGCTGGGTTAACAGTTGGACTTGATGATCTCAAGGGTCTCTTCCAACAAAAACAATTCTATGATTCTATGCTGCTGTTTATATTCAAACTTCTGGGTTTTTTTTTCCAAAGTATTTAACTTTTGAGCAGTGAACTTAATTTGATCCTCCTTATCATATGTGGTTTTGGTGGAGATTGGTGAGCATCAGCATTTGAACACATGTCCTTTCCTTCCTCTCATAGGATTTTAGATAATGGGCTGTGTGCAATGTAAGGATAAAGAAGCAACCAAACTGACTGACGAGAGGGATGGCAGTTTAACTCAAAGCTCAGGCTACCGCTATGGGACAGATCCCACTCCGCAGCACTACCCTAGCTTTGGTGTGACTTCAATCCCAAACTACAACAACTTCCATGCCACAGGAGGCCAAGGACTGACTGTGTTTGGTGGAGTCAATTCCTCCTCTCATACAGGAACGCTGCGTACAAGAGGAGGAACGGGTGAGTTTCCAAGTCTTCTTTCAGTGCTCTTAGTGAGCATCAATCACCTGATTGCAGCAGAGGCACAACTGTCTCAGCATGCTGCTTTTGGAGGGAATTACGTCATGAAATAGTGCCAAGAATTGAAGTAGGGGTGGAGCTGCATGCACTTGCAGGTGCTGCTTCACATGGAGGGTGAGAAATTATGTATACATGTCCAATTTGGCTGAGTGACTGTCTCATCCCTCCACCAGGGAATGGACAGTGTGGTCTGAGCCACCTCCAGGAGTTAACAGGAAGTACTTGGCACAGCCATGTCTAAACTCTCCCTTCGAATCCCCTTTGCCCTTTTGGGATCCTACACTGTGTGTGGGTACCAGAACAAGAGTACTGAAGTCTGTACAGAGAGCAGAAGGCGACATGCTCTCGGGATGCATAAAAGCAGAGGGATTAGACTGGTTGTCCAAGAAGTAGGAGGCTTCAGTTTATCTTGCTTCTCAGCAACCAGAGCAGCTTACCACCTCCTGTCTCCTTTCCTTCCTGTTTTTTTGTGATGGAGCATAACTCATCTATCTTCTTCTTCAGGTGTGACCCTTTTTGTGGCGCTTTATGACTATGAAGCAAGAACAGAAGATGACTTGAGTTTTCACAAAGGAGAAAAATTTCAAATACTTAACAGCTCGTAAGTTTTGGGGTTGGCAATATGCTTTCTAATGCTTGTAAACTTATATTGTTGGCAACTATCTTTGTCTGCTGAAGTTATTAGTAAAATCTAATGTTGGCTATTCAAGATATGTAGGGGTTTTACTGGATGCTTACTTGTCTGTGTTTAGTGTACTATTGCAAAGTGCTTTATTTCTGGAAAAAAAAAAAACACCAAACCCAACAAAACACCTTCAACCACAATCAGCTTTATTTCCAAAACAAGCATTAGATTGTGTGATAGTCACAGAAGTTCTGCAAGGCACGTACTAACACTTTTTGCACTCTGCTGCAAGTGTCTCTATACAGAAATGAGCTAAAGAGTGATTCACAAAAGAGACGTTACCCAGACTTGCGTGCCAACTTTAAGGGCATTTTGGTTTTTTTTCTCCTTGTAAAGGGAGGTGATAGAGTCAGAACATGATAGGAAGTTCTGTTAAGTGAGAATGCAACGTTCTACAGTTGCATTTGGCATGAAAACCACCCTTCCGTCCTGGAAATCATCAACTGAAAATTAATTGTATTAGCTTCTCACAGAAAAGAATCCCTAAAATTAATTGTGTTAGCTTCTCACAGAAAAGAATCCCTAAAATTAATTGTGTTAGCTTCTCACAGAAAAGAATCCCTTAGCCATTTAAAAATAACATCTAAAACTTACTGTGCTACTGACCTATATCTGAACATCTTGTAATTCTTGGCTAAGAAGATAAAGTTGAAGGCTTTGTATTATGTTCAGTATTGCTATGATGTAGAAGTAAAAATGGGTTAACAACCCAGTGTGTTGCTAGAAACTTTGTGATAGGGCTCTCATCTTTTTCTTTTTCTTACACTCTGTGACAGGGAGGCAAACTCGTCCCTGGTGTGACTCCTGTTAACTTTAATAGTGCATCTCCAGGGTTGGAGTGGGCTTAATCTGCATTAAGGTTAAAAAAACCTAAAAATTAAAAAGAAAAAAAAAGGTCAGGTAATTCCATGGAATATTTCATGAAGTCATGAAGCTAAAGACCTTTGATGTAGATGAAAGCACAGAAACTTCAGTTATGACTTGTAGAGGGAGCAGCAGTTTAAAAGCCTCTCTACTTATAAATTAGCACTTGGAAAAAAAATGTTTTTCACCTATCATCCATTTTTATTTATGTTGCCTGCTGCTTTCCTAACCTTGCACAAACTATGCTGTAACTTGAAATAAGAAGAAATTCCACGCATTATAAATTTCTTACACACAGCAGTTGATGAAATCAGGGGGTCCTCACTGGGACTTGCAGAGCAGTCGTATTTAAGAGTCAGTGCAGAGATTCCCCCACGTGTGGGTGGTTGCAGTACATGCATTTTGATGCAGATAATTACTGCCTGGAGGAAGATTTTCTAAGAGAAAAAAAATTCAAGCATCCACTGATTTTTCTTGTAGGATTATAGAAGCTCAGTTCCCATCGTAGTCAGCTCTCTTTACTTATAAAAACAGACCTAACCACACTCCTGGAGCTCTGAGAGCCAGGCTGGGAATCTCCAGAAAGCAGCTTTTCTGTGAGAATGCCTCCTCTCTTCACTTCTGTCAGGAGGGATGTGAAAGCAGCCCATTTTTTCAATAGTCTGCCAATACTGCTTGCAACCAGAAAGCATATATGTGCCTAAAACTAGTTTGTCTGGAATTTTTGGAGGGCTTTGGATTTATTTTATTTTTTTTTATCTCTCAACAAATGAAACTGTACTTGTGCTTGGGATTAAATGTTTGGGACAGCAATACCTAAAGTGATGTACAGAGGGAATCCTTGTGATTTGAGGTCAGAAATGACATCAGGGGCAGTCTGGGGGAAAGAGGCACCTGCAGGGGTGGTTCAAAGTACAGCCTGACTTCAGGGCTCAGAAACACTCCTGCAATCCCTTGCATCCTCACCACCACTCCTGCACACCCTGACTACCCCCATGTACTACCTGTCTCCTACCTCAGTTGGGTGTCTAAAGTGAAGAGCTGTGAAAAAAAAGTCTGCCTTTCTCCTCCTCCTTTCTGGAACTGCTTGGAGAGATTTAAGCTCTGTCAAAGCAGAGGGGGTTGCTCCTGATGTTGTGATCATCTACGGGACTTCTTTTTTTCTCCCTAGATATGATAAAATACCTCCATCTAGTGGACTCTCTGAACAGGAAAGAGAAGTGTAATGGTACAATTTATCAGCCACAGCATGGCATCATCTCAGAAATATTCTACAGCAACACAGGGGGGAAGGGTTAGCAGTTCAGCTGGTAATATTAGGGACATAAACAGATAGGGCCATTTGCCTGACATACTAATGCACATAAGGTGTATTAAAACAGTATCAGCTGCCAGGCTCTAGAAAAGCTACTTGTTCTATACTTTTTTGAACTGTAGAATTGGAAACATCTCCTTTTTGACTATTCACAGCTGTTTGCTCGTTGTTTTCCATGGATTTCATATCCTTCACACTGTTAAAGAAAGCAATATCTCAGTGTGGTTTTGTGTAGCTGCTTGCTTGCAGAGGAAGCTGAATTCTCTTCTGTGGGAAAAAAAAAAAAGTGAATTCCACTTTTTATGATAGTGTTTTATCTTATCTAGTGAACAAATCCCTGTTTTACAGAGCGGGGAGTTGAAGAAGTGTTTCTACGTAATCCAGAAACAGAAAAGAGAATGTTTATTTGCAGCTGTAGGAGTTAAACACTGCTGAATCTGATGCTGAGAAGGAAATACAAATTGTCTGAAGGGCAGTACCGTGTCCTGCTCTGCACAATAGTGTACAGCAAAAATTGCTGCTGAGCTGGTGGAACACTGCCATAAGATGGTCCTGCATGGACCTCTTCCTTCATATTTCAATGTTGTAGAAGAATGGGGGTTTGTAAGTATTTGAAAATGCAGCCAAGCCCTTTGCTACTTCATATACCTCCTCTAGGTAGCCAGGAGAGGGAATCTAGACAATAAAGTGTGATCCTTAAGGGCCATCTGAAATTCCATGTTGATAAATGGCTTTCCATGTTGATAGATGTTTTTTTTGATGCCTCTGTGTTTCAGATTAATGATCTCCACAGAGGTTTAAAATTAGCAGTGGATGTGACAGTGTTCAGTTTGGCAGTTTTTCTCTAAGCTCTCTCAAGGGTCTGTATTAGAATAATTTCTATGGACACGGGTTGCAGTATTCTAGTCCAAATCCAGCCCTCACCAAAGCCAGTTTCACTGGGTTGTTAGGCCTGCTTATGCTATTGTGGTACGTTGGGAAGGCTACACTACTAATCACTGCTGATGTAATAATAGGCGTAAAGAAATACGTATATTATTTGGGGTTCTATGCAAACAACTCTCTCAGACGAACACTGGTGATGAAGAGATGAGCTGATGTGGATTCTTATGCCGTGCAGCTTTAAGTGCTGTTAGCAAAGTCAGATCATTGTCTCTATAGCTGTGTCTTGCTCTCACTTCTTCTCCTTGCCTCTCTTTCTGCAGGGAAGGAGACTGGTGGGAGGCCCGGTCCTTGACAACAGGCGAAACTGGTTACATTCCCAGTAATTATGTGGCTCCAGTCGATTCTATCCAAGCAGAGGAGTATGTTTTCTTTTCATTGTAAAGACCTATTAGTGCTGTATTTGGAGGAGGTTTGAGTTGGTTTTGATTGCAGCTATTTTTCAAATGATTTACATTATTTTTATTTCAGTTCTTAGCTGCACTGATAAATAATTAGGTAATTAGTAACAAAAGAAGCACAAGCTCAGTGCTTTTTCAATGTCAAAACAAAGGAAGAAAACCTAAAAAGGAACTTAGGTCTACTTCCTTTATTCAAGTGTCGACCAATTTCAAGCTTTCAAGCTTTAAGTGAAAGGTGCTTTTGTTTTTCCTGAAGCAACTTGTAAAAATATTGAGAGTCAAACAGTGTGCAAACTGTCTATTAAAGAGAGGACATTGTATCAACCTACCAAAAGATAGGATGCCAACAATGCATACAGCAGGCAGCATAATGAGGACATATCTATGTGAAAAATGGAGTGCTGGGTGTATCCATATTATTTCCATTATAAAAGATACACTGGAAGAGCTTATATAGCTGAGCAGGTACTACTGCAGTCTGGAGTTCAGGTTGATTGTGAGATGGGGGGGGGATAAAATTGCTACAGGAAGGAAAAAGGTACCAAAATTCTGAAAGCCTTACACAATCACAGTAAAGTGGTTGCATCTGGTCCTTCTATTGAGATTTTATAGCTGAGCTGCAACAAAAATATTGAATACTAATATATCACTATGTAAATCAAATATGTAGTTTATAGCAACATCTGTAAAATTACTGCTCTTCAGCAGTGACCCATTTTTCTTCCCTTTTGCATGTCTGCTCCTCCCCCCCGCCAGTTCTTACTCTGTCAAAGTCTGGCCTTTGTCATAAGGCACCCAACAAGCATTCTCAGTATCTACTGATTCTAGGCGTAATACAAAGCACTGCTGCACAACATATACAACATCTGCTACAACATCTGTCACATTAGCTTCTCTTCACAATAGAAGAGACACAGTATGGCCACAATGGCTGCATGTACTTGAGTAACCATAGTTTCCATAGGTAATCCTCCGTGACTGAGCTCCGTGACGCTACCTAGTGATCCTGGGTTGCATTTGTCTTACTATTTCTGATGTTTCCCTAAGGTGGTACTTTGGCAAACTTGGACGAAAAGATGCTGAGAGGCAGCTGTTGTCATTTGGAAACCCCAGAGGTACCTTCCTGATCCGGGAAAGTGAAACTACCAAAGGTAGGCTGGCCAAAGCTATTCTGACTACAAATGAAAAGATCTATGAGAAAAATTGTGATAAGTTTGTGAAATACTGTTTTCAGGAAGGTAGAGCTAAGTGTCATCTTGCATATACGTGTGCTAGGGAATTAGATGTCTGCTCATCCCAGATCTTAGAGGGATCACAGCCAGAGAGCTTACTGTGAACAGATGCTGGGAATCTCCAGTCTGGTTTGGTGAAAAGTCCTGTGTACTTCTGAACAAGCAGAATATTTGAACCTTCCTGTCTGCAAGATGTAAGATAAGATTTTTTGTGTGAGGGAGATACTGCCTATTATTTGGGGAAGATTAGGGATTTTATTTTTATTTTTATTTTATTTATATATATATATATGTAGCAGTTTTAAATTCATAGATTAACAGTGAAAAGACCTGAAAATATTTCTAATTAATCTATTCATAAAGTATTCCATTGTATCTATTCTGTTGAAGTCAAGTGGAAGGATGTATTCTCCTCCTTCCCTCAAAAAATTATTGGAAGGGTACCAGTTTTCTTGGTGGGTGCTATTTTTGCTTGTACATTTTGTTCATGAGGCCTGTCTGTGTATTCTTCAAAGCTTCACGTGTATGAAAACATCTCTTTAACTCCTACAAGTATTGAGGAGAAAACCTGCAAGTAAGTGAAAACAAACCTGACCATTTCTAATTAACCAGCAATCCAAAACAATAGCTGTGGGAAGCGTAAGTCACTAGATTAATTCCATGTAAGTGCTGAAGTCTAATGGTGATTCGTGTAATTAAAGATCAGAGCACACTCTGGCAGAGTTAGCGTACAAAGTGGTTGGAGTCACGGCTAGTAAGAGAGTTTAAGGAAGAGAAGCACTACGTCCCTCTCCTCTCGATCTGACCTATCTTCCAGTGCTGCATTCTGTCATCTAAAACTGTAAATGTTACATTTTTGACTCCTGCAGCCACTGGATTCTTCCTTCACTGCCCATAACTCCAAAGACTGTTTCTGATGCAAAATCTGAATAGATGTTGTTGTTTCAGATAGCTGATGTCCCATCTCGTCACCCCACAGCTTCCCCATACCTTAAGGAGCAGTGAGGCATTCTCACCAGGAGCAAGACAGGTTCTAACTTGCTCTTTTTCCAGAAATAGCCTCCACCTGTTCATCACAACCGCCAGTTGTTGTGATGTGTGTGAGGAGCAGAACTCCATTCCACTCTGTGCCTAGTTTAAAAACTCATCCATGGATCCTAAAAATGAACACAACACGGTCTCTCTAAACCACGCTGTTGGCTTAGTCTGTTGTGAGCAATTTTTATACAGTAACAGGAGATATGCTTTGCAGGGCTGTTTACTTATCTGAGTCAGGACTTTTTTCTAGAGCTTCTTGTGACACACAAAAGCGTTGGGGAAATGGAGTAACCCATCATGGATGGACTTACAGCAGAGAGCTTAACTCCTCTGCATTTGAACTTAAGGCTTTCTACATCTTCAGGCTAAGTTTGCATCAAAGCCATAAGAAAAGAAAAAAACACGCGTGGTTTTTGTCAAAAATGCCTATTTTCCTTCTCCTCCTTGTGGTGTTTCAGTACATTTGTTAGAAGAAAACAGAGGGAGCACATTGTTCGTGAGAGAGAAAGAAGGAATCTGGGAGGGCTCAAATGGTTCATTCTCCCTAAGTCTTCTCCAAGTGCATTACTCCAGCGAGTCATCTTGAGGGGATTGTTTTGTGACCTAGAATCGTCCTTTCCGCTTTAAATAATAACAATAATAAAATTAATCAGGATCACATTAAAAGTATCATCATAGGTGACTTCAGCATGAATTTAACCTCCCTCGATCATGGCTGCCTTCTTTTCTTACTTCCAAAATAAATCATATGGAGCTGGCTTTTCATTTTTTCAGTGCCTGACTACCCAGGTACATCATCAGCTCTTGTCTGTATAATCCTTCCCCTGGTTTCAATCTCCACCCTCCAAGGCTGGCTGGTTTTAGGTTTGTTTTTATTTAAAAAAAAAATATTTCATTAGTGTGATCTATTGTAATGTCAGATTTCTATCCACATTTTTATTATATATATCTCTTATGTTTGAATTTATCATCAGATAATAATGACTAGTATAAATAACCAACAGCCTAAATAAATGAATAATGAAATCCATCTTGGTTCTTGGTTTTGTCCAGATTTGAACTAAAGCTTCAGTCCTGCAACTCGATCTGAGGTCAGCGGGGGTCCACAGAGGGCCACCCACACAGCTCTGATTGCAGACCTGGAGCCACAGACTGTTTACATTTTCCCTAAAGAATCTAAAGTAGTGACCAGATAGGCAGGGAGCGTGACTAAAGAAAATACAGCTGCTGCCAGTAGATCAGAACTCACAAATGTGGAGGTGGAGAACACTGCCTGGAAAATTTTAAACGTAGCCTGACAGTGTGTAATCCAGAGTGGTGGTACAAAGCATGAACAAGATGTGCTTGAAAATCCCCAAAAGGCTTGGAACTCCTAGCTGAGAGAGATGTACTTACTCAGTAGGAGAACCTCCTCAGAAAAATATCCTAAACAAACAGAATTTTTTCTAAGCTTAGAAATAAAAACCCTGTCACTCCTTTTAGGGTGTCTCTCATTTGCATAAACCAGAATCATCTGTCTGAGTGCTGGCTCCTTTCCTCCTATTTAGAGGACACACAACAGGGAATTTGAGAAGTCCTTGGAGTCAGGGTGGAGATGTCTTGCTCACTGCGGCTTCCTCCCTGATGAGCTGCCCACCAGTGCTACCTGTTGCAGGTTCACATGGATGGGTAAACTTCCTGGGGAGACATCCAAGGAAGACATCTTACACCAGGAATCTCAACCACATGATAGTGGGGGTTCTGGAACACAGGAAGTTCCATCTGAACATAAGGAAAAACTTTTTTACTCTGATGCTGACTGAGCACTGGAACAGGCTGCCCAGAGAGGTTGTGGAGTCTCCTTCTCTGGAGACTTTCAAGCCCCACCTGGATCTGTTCCTGTGTGGACTGCCCTGGGTGTTCCTGCTCTGGCAGGGGGCTTGGACTCGATCTCTAGAGGTCCTTTCCAACCCCTACCATTCTGTAATGCTGTGATTCCCTGAGTCTTTAAAGGAATTCAGTTGGCTGGAGGTGGTTCTAGAGGATGTGAATCTGCCAGGTATGTTGAAAAGTACCCCGAATTGAGATAAGCAGCAGTTGGTGCTGTTTGCTGTCAGACCTGTAGGAAATCACTCCACCTTTCATGTTGTCCAAAATTGTCTGCTGGTGGTTTTCCTTTCCTGCCCATAGCTGACATGGTTACTGGTGAAAGCAGCCAAGAATCCACAAGGACAACCTTCCTGAGGTCTCTGCAGCTGCCAGTTACCTCCATTTTTCTTTTTATCTTTTAATGCTTGAATTACCTTTGAATAAACACAGTATCCATCTGAGCCACGAGTGAAGACTTGCCTTTTCCACTGCTGTGGAAAGGACCACGCTTCTGCTCAGCAACTGCATTATGCTCTAAAATGAAGCTCTGCTTTTGACATCACAGAGAACCAATGTCCCTATATGTAGAATAGGACTGTGTTTCAAATTAAGGCACCTGAACATGCAGGTCCTCATGTAGGTGGCCAGGTTCCCTTTACGGTCAACTGGAAGCTGGGGTTCGGTTCAGGTGCCCGTGACTGCAGACACCCAGTGCTCAAACTTGCATTACACCATCAACACCTACAGTGCCATAACTCACGGAAACTGGGCTGGAATTCCGCTGCCCTAATAGCACCAGAAGCTTATGCGTGGGCATCTAAATCAAGCCCATAGCCTACCTGCCAACAGCCACCAACTGCTACACCTGAAACTACATCCAGCCCCTCAACTGAGGTTTCTTTACCAGGCAGAACATCCAGAGCCATTTGAAATGCCTGCTGGGCATCCATGTGGATTGGACGAAGGTGACGGCCTGTGGGAAAACTGCCAAGCAGGATGTCCTGAGGCATCTGACATGGCACTTAACTCCTATGGATGGGCATATGAATTCCACCAATAAGCTCTAAAGCTCCAGCGTGGATTTGGAAACATGCAGTTCTTGCACATCTCCTGGTGCACAGCCTTGGTGTGGTGCCACCTTCCAAAGGCTGTGATGTACAGAGCGCTAATTTGGTTGGTTAATGTTTGTGCAGAAGTTTGGGATCCATCTGGGTAACAACACTACATGTATGTAAAGTCACTATCTCTAGTGCTTCCTATGAAAATCTTGATAGTTACCACCCACTGGTAAACTGAAATAATACCTAAATACCTTTAATACCTAAAGTGTAGTATTTGCAGTGCAACTTGACATGTGGAACGGGAAAAGTCAATTAACAACCTGAAGCAGCAAGTGTTAAAATGTGAGTTTTCATCTCCAGTCCTGATTTCTTTCTAGGAAAGTGTGAAAGGGATGTGGTGTGAACATCCTAAGTGTTCTTTGATACTTTGTTGGGCTAGATTCACTTGTTCCTTTTGCAGGTACAGTATGTGTTCTTTTGGAAGCAGTTTCTCTCTCACAACAACTGACCAGCAAACCAAAATCTTTGTGTCTAAAAGGTGCTTACAATTTTTTATTTCTCCTTTGCTTGGAACAGGTGCCTATTCCCTGTCCATTCGAGACTGGGATGATATGAAAGGAGATCATGTCAAGCATTATAAGATTCGTAAACTTGACAATGGTGGATATTATATCACAACTCGGGCACAGTTTGAAACTCTTCAGCAGCTGGTTCAGCATTATTCAGGTAATTTTTCGGATAATAAACGGCTCTCTGAAGTATTTTAAGCCAAAAGTGTTTGCTGCTGAGCTGATATATGTGCAAGATGCCCTAAAGAGTCATTTGAGCTATGTCTCTTGCTTGTTGTAATGCATCTTCCATTATCCCAACACCATTACAGTTATAAATGGCTCTGAGTGCCCTTCACCGTGTACAGTGTCAGAGCTTTTAAAAGCTGGCACTCTACTGAGGTGAAGGATTCTGCTGGCTCTCCCTCTTCTAAGCAAACAGAATTACTGAATTTGACTTGCACAACTCAGAGCCTGAATTCCCTGTGCATAAGCAAGTGCTAATATGTACCATTTTGCAGCACACTATTGCTAATAAAGCGAATAGGGAATTGCACTGTCAAATTCAGTCACCTAAAGCAATGACCAAAAGCTTTGCATAAATTACCTGACTCCAATTTTCCCACTGGATTTGTGTTCAGTGCGCATAACATTAACATTTAAATTATAAGCAGTCTAATTTTAACAATAAATATGGCCAGGTGGGTGTTTCTTTATGCACACTGTTTGTGTCCACCCACCAGGCTCTTTTTTGTTGTCGTTTTTAAATTCCTGTGATGAAAACGTGGTGTTCACCATTCAACCCAAAAGTGCATCCTGCTGTCACTGGCGCTTGGTGTACAACAGATACAACTGTAAAGCTCCACCAAACCTCTGCACAGGACAACCAGAAGACTGCCATGCTTCTCAACATGGTCATCTTTTGAGCAGAAATTTGTCTTTTGAATTGTTTTGCTCTTTATTTTTTCCTTACTTTAGCTTTTCGTAATATTAACAGATGCCCCCAAATGCTCGCTGCTCAAAAACTTTTCGTAATTTTTACTCAGTACATCGACTTCTCTGTGGGGTGGGTTTTTTTCTGTATTCTTTGTATTCTGTCTGCTGTATTCTTATGCTATTCATACTAGACATCTGGCTGTCTGCTCCGCCCAATTTCTGATGGTCATATGCTGCCTGGGAGACAATTTCTAGTTGTTTCTGGTGACTCTACATTAAACTAAGCTAAGTAATGTATAAAAGCTCACATCTAAGGAAGACAATTTTCAGTCCCTCTATACCAGCTGGTATATGTCAACTTTTAGTTTTCTGTGGTCGGATTATTTGGGTCTTGTATTTTCCATGCACAGATGCAGAAACGCACAGATCTGGAAACAGCCATTTCTGTGCAAGACAAAGACATCAGCAGCAGGATCCAGGTAGGGTAGCTCAGGAGGGCATGGTACAGACCCACAATCCAGAGGTTTCACCTGTGGTCTCCAAGACCCAGGGGAACACAGGAACCCTCATTCCATGCCAGGCCCAGAAGACTCAAAACGCAAAGGCTCCCTCTAACTGCCAGCTCTGCACTCTGGATTACAGGGTTGGATTAGCACAATGCCCTGTGAGTGCCTAGATTTACTTCTAGGAAGACCTCAAAGATGCCCAAATGACTCCATAAAGATGATCACAGTTCCTGCACCTATTTTAAGATACAAGTCATTCTGCAAGCTTTATATTGTAGTCTGCTTTGTGCAGCATAGTTACATATAGCTATTACCGTACATACATACATACCATTACATAGTTATATTACACAACAGTGTATGTCTCTATATATGTATATATATTTATCATTGCTTCTACTCCTGCTAAAATATCTTGGAAAAATTACTTTTGACACAGTTCAGACTTTTGTGAGGCTTTCTAAGAGATAAGTATAATTAACCTGCCCCAAACGATGCAGGACTGGCTGCTTACACTAATAAAGGTTTGCTCTGGAAAGAATGCCAGAAAAAGTCCTTTACAGGACACTTACCAGAAAACCTTTTCAGAGTAGAATATAGAAAAGAACCTTTTCCTGGGATACCTAAAGAAAAATCAGCAAAAAAAAAAAAAATCCCACAAACTCTCATTGCTGTGATTTTCAGAAAAAGTGAATCTTCTCTGTGTTTCTTTTACTCAGTACAGAAACAATCCGGTTTGTGACTTAGAGATGATTTTTTTTAAGTTATTCTGTACTCCAGTATGCCACTTACTCATGAAGTTATCTTCATGCAGCACTGTGGGAGAAGGGATATCCTGAGTCCACAAGAGAAACCATTGGCGGTCACCTTCCATTTCAGGCTGTGGAAGCAGAGACTAAAATATTTCCTGTTCTGTCTCAGATGAATATGTGTCAGTGTTCAATTTCTAATCTGCCAGGATGCTTTGTGGTATGCAACTAACAACTGTTGTGAGTAACATTGTTTTTATGCTTACTTTTTTTGTTTCATGTCACCCTATTTTTTTCTTTCCTCTCCTTTGCTGTTGGCTTCACTTCTGGCTCCATCAGAGAGAGCTGCAGGTCTTTGCTGCCGCTTAGTAGTCCCCTGTCATAAAGGAATGCCAAGGCTTACTGATCTGTCTGTCAAAACCAAAGATGTCTGGGAAATTCCGCGAGAATCCCTACAGTTGATCAAGAGACTGGGAAATGGGCAGTTTGGGGAAGTATGGATGGGTATGGAGCAAAATAATTATTCTAAAATAGCTCTCTGTGTGGGGATTACAAGGTGGAAGGTGAAAATATAGGGCACTGACTCGTGAGGAAAAAAAAAAAAAGAATGAAGCTCAAACTGTTAGGAAAAAAATGTCTTTGGAATCATATCTTTGAAATTCTTTAATCCTCAACTTTCATGGTAATTGATGGCAAAAGAAAACTGAAATTCTGTGTTTCCTTGGAAGGTTTCGATTTTGACAAATGACCACCTTCTTAATAATAAATCATAGTAATCTATTAATTATATCAAGGAGCCTTTTTCTGCAAGCTAACAAAAAAAGTCCTTACCTTCAAGAATCCAGAAATCAGTGTTTGCAAAAGAACTTTATTTAATGCAGCACTGAGAGACAAGTCACCTTCCATCTTTCTCAATGCATGCATAATTTTGGATTATAAGTGTGTTTTTTTTATTAATTTCCTCTCCCATAGAGAAAGCTGATGGTTTGTGTTTTAACTTAACTGTGGTTGCTACGAATAATACCCCACAAACAGTTGGATTGGCTAAAGATGCATGGGAAGTTGCACGTGATTCATTATTTCTGGAGCAGAAGCTTGGTCAGGGGTGTTTCGCTGAAGTGTGGCGTGGTAAGGCAGAGAATATATTTTGCTTTGGATGGATCTTTTTAAGGCCCTCTTGGCAGAAATAAGTATTTCAAGTAGATATCTTAAAGCTAAAAGATGAGAGTAGTATGAAGTGTTAGTCTATATTGCCTAAAAACCAGTCAGCCCTAAACACAGTAATCCACAGGGAAACTTCCTTGCACTTGCACACACCGGTATGAGAGGTTAGGGCATTAAACTTTGTTAATTGGCTTGGTTTGGGGTTTTTTTTGGTGACTACACAATTGCAAGGTATTCAAATAGGAACGATACTAAAGTTATAAGGTGGAATGGCTAACCAGAAATTAATCTGGTAAGTAGACATTTTTCTTTCTGCGTGTGTTTTAGCACTGATGGGATCAGAGCCTGAAAATGCAGCTAACCAGTCTCCCAGTTTTAAAATAATGGCAAGTATCAGCAAGCTGACACTGTCAAGCTAGGTCTCCCATGCAGCCACTTCTGTAAGTCTGTTTCAAAATTGGTGTCTACCCCAGAACCCCATAACTCAATATAGAGACCAGGGACAATAGAGGCAAGACTCGCCCAGCCCAGCTGAACCCCGACTTTGAAGTCCAGAAATATTGACATTTTCCAAATCCACTGGCATTGTTTTCTGCACATTTGCCAGCTTTACTTACTGCCCTCCCTCTATGGGCCTCATTCTTTTAACGACTGTAAAACAATAGCAATTTAAAATGCACATAAATCTTAGTATGTCCATAGCATTGGAACACAATATAGTGGTAGTTTAGTGAGAGGTGGACTCGATTTTTGTGCCAATTTGCATTCTGTGTGGCCTTTTTAAAATGACCCATTCAAATAAAGAATTGCTATATGTTGTTTCTTCAGAAAAATTTGGTGGAGCAGTTTGGCCACTCTTTTTGTTGCAGTGACATAGAAGTATGTACAACCAAACTAACCAACAGGCTCTCCTGGGTTCTTGCAGCTGTTTTCCATTGAAAAACTACAGCATGGAGCATGGCAGCAAGTCTGTGAGATTTATAGAATTTATACAGTAGAAATTTATAGAATTTCACAGAATTACAGTTGATGTGTTGCAAAGAAATCCACCTGTCTTTTCTGTTAACAACCCCAGATAACTGCAGCTTCACCTTCTTGATTGCCTGTGAGATTGCAAGTTAATGTTAATACTTAGTGGTCAGCTTTGTGTGCCATGGATCCTAAACTGAGACAATAAGCTAAAGGAACAAAGGCAATTAAAAAAAATAAATAAATTTTTTTTAAAAATCAGCTATGAGAAATAAAGTGCCAAGTACCAGTTCCAAATGTCTGTCAGAAATGCAAAAAATATTATTCCGATAATGACATTATGTTGTTTAATGTATAGTAAAAATATGCTAACAGCCCTGTAGCATTACCAAATGGGAATAACATTATAAAAATTAATAAAAAATGTGTTAAGTAGTAACTAACTACATATGGGAGGAATTCAGAGGGAAGTCTTTACTAATTTTGTATTAGAGTGAAGCATATCAAACCACAACAAGAAATTTTAACAATTTAAATTGAAATCTGGGCCGAGAGGATAAATGAACCTTTTTGTTTGGTTTGGTTTTGTTTTTTTTAACTGGGGAAATTCATAAAAGTATTTAAAAAATTGAACTGATGAAAACACTTCATGGTAACAGAACGAGTTGTGGGATTTTTAAAGCAATTCAAGCAGATAATCCTGTTAACATACCAGGTAAAATCCTAGTTTGTTACTGTCAGTGGCAGAAACCCTGGTGCCCATGAAACTAGGGCTGCATTCCCAGTTCATATAACTTGTGGTACCTCTGCAAAGTGACTGCTGTGACTGACAGCACTCTGCAGTCTGGAACCTCAGTGTCTCCAGATAAAACATGCTCCCTTTCAACCATCAGGAAAGATTTTGGCCACCTTGCTTGACATTAGGAGGCAAAAATGCATCCTTCCCATCTTAGCAGGGGAGTGCCGCTAAAACCAAGTTTGGCTTCAGTTCTGATTTGAAGGACAGACTGAAACTAAGACCTCAAGAGTCCTCCTCAAGTGTGCTGAGGTAGCAGTCATAGTAACTCAAGACATTAATCCATCAGCGATAGAGATAAAACAGCACCTGGCACTGTGCTGTCAGAAGAAAATCAAGGAACGGTGAAAACCCAACTTGCACTGCACACTTCTGGCAAATATGTGCCTCGGGTCCCCCTCAGACAGCATCATGTGTGGCTGCTGGGATGGCCCTGTACAGGAGGCATGACACAGGCAGTGACTCCCCCACTGCTCCTCCCCTGGCCTCAGCTGGGAGCTGACCACTTGCACAAAAAACAATCCAGCTCATTTTATGCTCTTGACAGGTTGCAAAAGCTCATGAAGTTATTTTGGCTTAAGCAGTTCCCATGCAGCAGCTGAACCCTGGTAACTGTTCACGTGCACAGGATTATTTGATACATTACCTTTTTTGATGACATCCTAGCTTATAGAAACTAGATCTTCATGTACTTTGTAGGATTTCTGCTATCCTCACACTTAAATGCAGAGGAGTAATTTTTTCCTGATGTGATTAATTCCTGAAGTCATTTAATATTGTTCTGCCTGATCACACAGCAGCTCCCTGTCAACAGATGACAGGTCCCATTCAGAGCCATTTCAGCCCTGGCTCTGGAGCCAGGTTGTGGCAGGTCTGGTCAAGAGACAAACAGGAGGCACAAGGAAAGTGATATTTCTGCCCGTTTAAATTTTCCTTCTTTTCCCTTCCCCAGTCCCCTGTCCCCACAAAAAAAAAAGACTGTTAATGTAGGTAGGTGTTTGGGTTGTGGGTTTTTTCTTTCCAGTTCTCCTTTTTCCACCTTGCAAATACCTGAGTGAAGCCCCAACTCCTTGTGGGATGCCCTGAGAACCAAATGTTAAAACATCTTGCAAATGGAAAGCTCAGGGTTTAACCAGTTTTGTTATCCAAATCTGTGACTGGATCTGTCTTCTTGTCTGTAGCAATCACTTGTTAGCAAGGGAATAAACAAAATTGGGTTTCAGCAGTCCCACATTTCTCACTCAAAGCAGGTTTCTGTGGACATCAGTGGAAGCATTGTCTGAGTAGGATGACAGCGATTATACCCCAGTGCCAATGGGAGTAATATTTTTCAGTGTAATACAAGAAAACTAAAATACAGTGGAGGCGTGGGAGGAGTATAATGATAAGGCAACATGGGAAACCACAGTTTTAAAAAAAATATATTTTTTTAACTGTCCTTGCTAGTTTATTCCTTGGTTACATTAGATATCGGGCAGAAAAATGAGCAGAAGATGTTTCATCTAACTAAGTATCTGTGCTTGTAGGTACGTGGAATGGAAATACTAAAGTGGCTATCAAGACCCTGAAGCCTGGCACTATGTCTCCAGAATCCTTCTTGGAGGAAGCCCAAATCATGAAGAAGCTAAAACACGACAAATTGGTCCAACTTTATGCTGTGGTATCTGAAGAACCTATCTATATTGTCACAGAGTACATGAGCAAAGGTGAAGCCAGAGCTGCTGCCCTCGATAACAGTTGTTACTAATATTTTTTTTTTATGCTCCTTGGGGATACAGAGCAAGGTGCAGTGTGATGCATGAACAGTGAGTGGGAAAGAAGACAGGGAACAGGAACCTAAATTCACCCCTCTCTTCAGAAGAATTATGAATTCAGCTCTTAGCTGGGCCCAAAACCCCAAATCCACCAGATGTACAAAGAAAATCTGCACTAGGTGGAGGAGGGAGAAGCTGGTGCAGCCTAAGTGCTTCCAACTGCATCAGCATCTGAACTTCCCTGACAAGTGGAGGTTTGCATTTTCTAGGTTTGAATTATGTTACACGCTGCTTCCGAAGATCCTAGCTTTTCCTGGGGCCAGACAGTTCATATGGCATCTTCTTTCAGCGTTTACTTGTCAGCCTAAGATTTGTTTCTTCATTTAGCAATCCTGAGTTTTGTCCCATGCACCTCACTCTCAGATCACAGCTTAATTTTCAGTCCACCCCATCTTTTCTTTTAATACCTAATTTGTATCTATGATTCTTTGCCTCCTCTTCCCTTTCCTCTTCTCCTTTCTCTTTTTCTTTAAGCTACTTAACTGATAACAGTGTAGTAAAAGGAGAAAAGGAAAACTATTCTCTCCATCAGGTCTCCAGCAGGGGTGCTGAGAGCAGAGCAAAAAATCTGCTTGTTTTGGAAAAGCAAATGAACCAAATAGGAAACATAAGTTCTCACAGGGAAGTTTCATTGTACATTGGAGGATACGCTCTGAAATTTTAAGTGCATTTTTTGCAGTCTATTTGGAGTTGATTTTCATTTTCCTGGCAGGTGACTGCCCACGTCCCTCCTCAGAGGCATCCAAGCCCTGACTAACTCACACTTTAATCATATGTCTCAGTGACAAGCATGTGATTTTTCCCCTTTAAAAAAAAAAAAAAAAAGACTTCTCAAAATCCTTCTGAAGTACATGGTTTATTTTGGCTTACTTTCCTAGTTTTTACTGTAACATTTTACATCTTTGGATCTGAGCTTGAGGCTGACAGTTTGTCAAGGGAGAAACGCCTAATCATTTGTCTTTTCCCTTTATTTATTAAACCAATTCACTGACCTTATTTAAAGGAGACTGACACACTTCTCTGTTTGAATACAAGATCGGGAAGGGAGCTATAGCATCCTAGAAGGGTTTTTTTAAGCTACAGGGAACCTCTTTGTTTTCCCTTGCACAAGGGAGCTATGTCCTCATTGCTTTTGCTAAAGTTGCTTTCATTTGATCTCAGCATAGTGCTCTTCTTAAATTTATGGTACATGCTACATTTAGTTAGGGGTTTCCTAGAGAAGGAGCACTATTAATTTCTAAGGAAAATTAGCCTTTGTTAATGCTAACCCCTTTGGGCTTACCAGCCTCTGGGCTGACCTTTCTTTTGGAGAAGGTTGAGCTGGGATCTGGCTTTTTCCATAGCTTGTGTGGCTTGGAACTGAGCTGATGGGTTGAAGCTAGCTGAGGCCTTTAGAGAGCAGCAGGTACGAAGTTTCAAAGAGCACTGGAAAAGTTAAGAAAGATCAGCTCCCTCAGTAATGGTCAGGAAAATTAGAAACAATGTTGTTTTCTTTTCCTTGCAACTCTCTTTGGACTAGTGAAATATTCTTCAGCAGGCTAACCTTAAAGAAGAGTGAAACAGGAATAATAGGAGAGTTCTAAGATACGGTGGGTTTTTTTGAAACTGTCCACTTGAACTGAAAAGAATCCTCTTTACTACTGCCCATATTGCTGCACCTCCATCCCGATGAATAGCCACTGTTGCCCTATCACCTCTCTATTGTGTCAACTTTGCATTTGCAGGGAGTTTGCTAGATTTCTTGAAAGATGGAGAAGGAAGAGCTTTGAAGTTACCGAATTTGGTGGACATGGCAGCTCAGGTCTGTCTTCAGAGTATTGAGCACTTAGGTGCATATGTTTTATAGCCCGTGTATGTCTGAGCTAGCTTTAAAAAGCACTTGTTTTGTCCCATGCTTCTCGCAGGTGGCTGCAGGAATGGCCTACATCGAGAGAATGAATTACATACACAGAGACCTGCGGTCTGCAAACATTCTGGTGGGGAATGGCCTAATATGCAAGATTGCTGACTTTGGATTGGCAAGACTGATTGAAGACAATGAGTATACAGCCAGGCAAGGTAAGTAACAGTGGCAGGCATAGAGCACTGAGTGTCCCTCATCACAGGAGAAGAGAGGAACGTTGCTTTAAAAAACTTTCTCTCATATGCTTTGGGGTTGCTCTTAGTAAATCCTGAACTGATATTAACTCCTAGCCCAGAAATTCACTGCTGAATGCATGTCCTAAAAAGAGTGTCTTATTTAGTGGTCTTCCCTTTAAAAACTGCCCAGGGGGAAAGAATGATGATGAGTGAGAGCGCAGGCAGATGAAGTGACAGTAAAGACAAGATCCTCATCCTGCCATGACAAAGAGGATACTTTACTCACCAGCCTTGAAAGCCTGAATGGGGTAATGCAGAAAAGTGTGGGCAAGCCATTTGTTTTGTAGTGTGCCTTCTAGTATTTACTAACCACTATCAACATTGCTCTGCTATTCTTATTTTCTCTATTTCATATGAGTCAAAGAATTGTGTCTCTATCCAGAGGAGCTGTCTCTCTGAGCACTGTTTTGTTTGGGGACTTAAAAATTCACTTTAATAGTAAAGCCATTTTCCAGTGCCACACAGAGTTCTGGGCACAGCACAGCCAGCTGCTGATACACTGTAAAAATGTATCAAACAGTGTTGTAGCTTTCTTTAAAAGGCATGTGTGTGTTCAGACTGAGCCATGACACAGGCTTTTTGTAGTTAGTCATTCTTTACAAGTCATGTTTAGTTGTCAGATGTTGGTCCAAGTTTGCAGAGCTACAGTTTTGTTCTCATTCTGTTGGCAGTACTTGGGTAGTGCTTGCTCAATAAGTGTCGGTAAATACCACTCCATCCATTTCAGTGCCAAAGCCAAGGAGCATCCCCTTAAACTCTGTTGTATGTCATCAGAAAGCACAGGTCCATTAAGTACTTCATAACCTGCATTTACCCCTTCACATTGTGAGGTTTTTTCTCCTGGCCACAAGTCCCTGTTTCGGGTCCCCTGATTTTGCCACTAATCCTTAGGAAAGAGCGAGCCTCTTTCTGTAGCTTTCAAGTGTTTATGAAAGGAGCCAGAGAGTTTCCAGTATGCTTTGTAAATTGAAGGTTCACACCCCTCTGAACTGCTGTCAACAGTATCTAGTGGCAGGGATGTGGACCACAGGTTTCACCCACCCTAAAAGTTGCCTGCTTCACCTAGGGGTGGTGAGGCCTGCTTATTTTGGGGGGAGGAGGCTTGCAGAACCTGTGGTAGGTACTAATGCAGAGAGTTAACCACTCTTGATTTCAGCCTGGGGCTGGGAATTGCTCCTTGCTAGGAAAAAACAGCCTTGTGTCATTCTCTCCAAAGCAGCAAGAGTGTCTGCAGGCTCTGGTAGACAGAAAGCTGCCTGCTTGCCCTTCCCCTGTGTAAAATGAGAAGTCTTTTCCTTAAACAAGGCAGCCAGATCCAGTCTGCAAAATGGCTGTGAAACAGCATCCTGTATTATCTCCGTTTGTCTGCTTTACTGCCATGTCTTTTGTTCCCTTTGGAAACCACCCAACATATAGTTTGACATGACTAATTATTTGTTCTAATAGACAAGTTTGTGACCTACTTCTGGCCGGATCTCTTCAGGCTCCTGATCCCTAGGAAATCCTCTGATGACCCTTTTGCTTCCTGGTTTATATCTTTCAGAATAGTTTTGCCCTCTTCGCATGTTAGAAAGCTGTGAAAACCTACCTGCACGGTGTTGAGAAGCTTAGATTTTTTTATGACAGTAAAAATTACTGGATTTTCTGTGGGCAGACTTACAGCTGAGAAAAGCATAACACCAGGACTGGCAGGGAGAGGAAGCATAGTTGTGGGTATCTCCTGCCCTCCTTCCACGGCAGAAATCACTTGTATTGCGGAAAAAGTGTCTGGGAAGGGAGAAGTAGTTTGGCTTTTAACCTGCATTGCTGCCGATCCAGAGACCTGGATCATGTTTGCCTGGCTTCATCTCATGGTGCAAGTAAGGAGAAGGTCACCCATCCTTCCCATATTTCAGTGCAATGAACAACACTTCCTTCCCCTGACCTCAGGATCAGGCTTAAGTCCTTCAGAGCTACAGAATTCTTTAATAGAGAGACCCAAAGATCTGTAATCACAGGCGTCTTGTAGAAAGGTTTTCCACCTTTCACTGATGGTCTTTTGCCCCTTTTGTTAAGTGGCAGTTTGTTCTAGGGATGGGTGCATTTCTGACCAAGCAGCACACCTTCAGTCTACATTTCATTGCAATTAACCTGGATTCCAGGCCGGCGGGGCAGCCAGGGTGAGCCCAGGACCTTTCATTTATTGAGGAAGAAACATGGTCTCTAATGAGCCACTGGAATTTTTCTTCAAGTGGGAATCAGTCCTGGTTTGTTTAGTTAAACTTCAGCTTGAGCATTGCTTGGTGGAGACCACAGTATCAGAAGGAAACGGTTGCCTCTGCTTGTTTCACATGACCTATTACTTAAGCCTCCAAGGGGATGCATCTGGGGACTTCACTGTTTATCTAGCTGACTACTGCTTCGGTGGGAATTTTGACACAGTAGAAGAGCAGAGCCAGCAGCGGGGAGGGGGATGGGGAGTGCTCCAGACTGGCAGCTCCTGTGGGAGAAGGGAAATGTTTTGCCTTACAAAATCTGAAGATTAAAGCCTCTGGTCGCTCTCTTCTCAGCAGTCATCCTTCTCTTGACTTAAGTGTGTTAGTGCAGAGCTCATTGTCGTGCAGGGAAGAGGTGGTTTTTCTCCAGCCCTGCTTGATCTCCCGCTCCCTTCCCCCACTGTCACTTTTGTCTCCGATTAAATATTTTGAAAGGAAACAGATGGGGATGCTTTGAGCCCCAGCGGACTAGAGTGCAGGATTCCTGAACCTGTATGGGTATTGCTCAGCCTGGTGGTAACGTTTTACTGACCGGTTTATTTTCTTTTTGGTTTGAACAAAGGAGGCCTGACTGCTTCTGATTTATGAGAGGTAAATAAAAAGCGGTTCGTTGTCTGCACTGCCATTTCTCAGCAATCCTCAGGAAATAAAGAGATGGTCATGCCACTAATGATTTAAAGGGTGTGACTAGCAGCTATACAGTGCCATTAAATAACACAAAAAGTAGTTCTTGGCTTGTAATGGGCATTTGGCTCCTCTTGCTTTTAGAGGAAGTGAGTAATCAAAGAGGAAAAACACGCCTGCTAAAGTGACGCCCATGTTAAAGGCTGTGCTGCTGGACTGTATTGCAGCCTGCACCACAGAGACTTGCTGCTTTTGGCTGTTGCTGTTGAGACATCTTCCCCACCCCGCCACAGTGTCAGGAATCCAGTCTTCTTTCCTTCCACCAGTGCTGATGCTTGCGTCAGTCCTGTAAGGCAAGGCTTAAAACTCATGGGATCTACAGGACAGAGAGAAACTTTCTGTCACCTCCACGACAGGATTTCCCATGCAGTTCTGCTACCCTTATGCTGATCTGGTTCACAGCTATGCTGAGTTTGGGCCAAGCACGTGGCATTTTTGTGGAGAATGCCGAGTGCTCCACAGAGTTGCTGGGGAAGAGTTGTTACTATTCTAAGCAGTAGCAGCTGATACAAATTTAAAATTGCCTTAATAATAATAATAAAAAAAAAAAGACAAAAAAAAACCCCCAGTTATTTTCCAGGCCGTGTTTCTGCTGCATACACTGGCAGTGTTTGCAGCAGTGCCGCTCCAAGCGCACATGAAACAATAAGGATCTTTCTGATGCCTTCCAGACAAGTCAGAGCTATTTTGGGAGCTCTAGTACATGTTTGTAAACTCTCAGATCATTTTTGCTTCCTTAACACTCAGAAATATCTCCTTCCTGCCCTGCTTTAAAACAAGCAATGCTTCTTATTTTGATTTCCTAGAAATGAGCAGGGATTTTCTTCCCCCTTCCAGGCTCTCCCCAGTCCTTTTGTAGAGACTTGGCTTCCGTCTCAGCAGCTAATCAGATCTCTCTTGTTTGAGACTGACTGTACTGTGGGCTGTAACGTCCAGGGCTTTGTTCTTGCTCTTTACCTGCCATTCCTCAGGCCAGCCACAGAGTGGACAGGAGGAAGGACTCTTGCTTCTCAACAGCCAGCCCTTGAGGCCCTGGAGGGGGTCACTGACCCTCTCCTACAGAGATACCATCTGCTCTGTGAGAAGGAGCATGGCCAGGTCAAGAGGAAGGCTGAGGGGAAAGGGAGAAGTGCAGGCACCCTGAGAAAGGTGTTTAGACCAACGGTTCTGCCTCTTGTCCCCCGCTTCCCAGGGAGGGCTCAGCCTGTGAAGCCTGCTTCTGATCATTGATGTTTTGTCAGGCTTGTAATTTCGTGTTCATTCTCACAGCACAAAAAATGTAGTTGTGCAGTCCCTCCCACACAGCACTCATCATCACTTACCAGGGCTGACTGGTTTCCTGCTACATGCTTGCTTCAGCACTTTGTTTTTACCTTTTGTGGCTTTCCCTTTCCAGCCCCAGGAGCAATTCAGTGCTGCATTACAGTCTCTGGTCACTAACCCAAGAGTTCCCCTGGTTTTGGGGGCTTAGAGCTTGGGTTTCTGAGTTGGGTTTGGTTTTAAAGTACCAGAGGTAGCAGCTTCGTAGCATTTCTGAAAACAGGATCATTATCAAGCTGGCAGTGGCTCTGGGGCATGAATTTCAGAGGTTTCTGCTTCATTGAGATTTAGATCTGAAAAAACAAAGCTCTGAGGGATTCTAGCTCCCTTCAGAAGTAACCATGCTGCGAGTTGTATGTCAAGGTCACTCAATTATCCTCATCATGTGACCTGCCTATAGTAAAGGAAGAATTAAAACAGGGCCACAGATTGATTTTTCCCAAGGAGATCCTCCTGGGAGATAAACCTGTGTGAATGCCTGGGCAGAGCCAGGCAGAGGTCCCAAGAACAGGGCTGAGCCTCACAAAAATCCTCCGAGGTAGAAGGTGGGGCCAGCTGCCCTAACAGTGAATTGTACAAGCAGCTTTGGCTTGGTATGGTTACAAGCAGTTCAGAAACCCAGAAATGGCTTTCCCCAGGCTGAAACAAAAAAAAAGGACAGAGATAAAAGCTGCAGGTTAGTACCTCACTTTGGGTCAAATGCAAGCTACCTTGACCTAATGAATGTGGTGCACGGTTGGTTTGTACGCATGGAGTTACTGACGTGCTAGTTTGGAATAAAATGAATTCCGGGGGGGAAAAAAAAAGGAAAACAAAACAAAAAAGATAAATCCCCCCCCACTGATATAAAATCTGCCTTCAAAGTAGGAGATTGGCTGCCTTGTCAGCTGGGGTAATTTGGCTTATCAGATTTATTAACGTGCTTGTCAGTTATACATATTTTATCTGATGATCTGATGCTGTAATTTGTTTGCAGCACAAAGTCAGCTTGTTTAATAAGCTGCTGAGGCCTAGGCAGAGGGAGGGGGTGGGGTTTTTATCGGTGTGTTGGGCAGAGGCTAAGTGCAGAGACTGTCTGTTGGTCAGGAGCCGTGCACAGTGTCTGTCTGGCCCATGTGAACGCGTCGTAGAGCAGTGGCAATCGGGGGGCTTTGGAGCGGTGCTCAACACGACTGGAGATTGTTTGTGTTTTCACAGAACTGCACTGTCTGTGTCGTCAGTGCCAGATATTAGATGGGAGGCAGCACCATCGGAGGATCCCTGTTAGATGCACAGACACACCCCACACACCCCCTCCATTCACACAAGCCGTGTGTGTTCTCTGTGTTACGCAGTACATGTGTTGTACCTGCAGCTGTGAAGGTGGCCAGCCTGATACATCCTCACTGCTCTCTGTCCTCTCCTTACTGATGGCTCTGCCATACTGGCCTGCAGGCTCTCTTGGACCGTCAGCCTCCAGCACGCATTGCAGGGACAGAAAAGCATGAGGCAGGGCTCTGCTAGTGACCTCTCTGCCAAGGTTGCCTTTCCCTCCTTCTCATCTCTCGCTTCAAACCAAAGTTCAGGAAATACTACACAAAATTCAGAATGTGTGATATGTGTATTAGTTGTTTTAGCCAAAGAATCACCCACAGCAGGGACAACATAGAAATGTAATGAGTAATGAGCTATCCTGTCACTGGAAAATCCACAGCACGGATCATTTGCCTTCTCTGGCGGTGCTCATCGCAGTCCAGTGGGGTTTGTACTGCTTTAACTCTCAGGAAGATGGATGTGCTGGAATTGTCCCCAGTTCTCACCTTCTTACCTTGTTTCTTATCTTCCCACAGTCCCTCAACACACCGCATACTCATCTCCCAG
Source organism: Megaceryle torquata (assembly GCA_024611175.1). Lineage (NCBI taxonomy): Eukaryota > Metazoa > Chordata > Aves > Coraciiformes > Cerylidae > Megaceryle > Megaceryle torquata. Next base: position 68,944 of record JANIJG010014331.1, read on the forward strand.
GGCCACACCAGCACTAGATGAGGAAGGTGAAAATACCAGGGGAATTGGCCACAAAGGAGCCTGAAGAGATTTCTTTCCTCCAAAGATGAGTTGTAGGTGGTTGGTGCCTTTGGATCTGAGTATGAGGCCCAAAGGAATTTGACCAGCTCAGCTTCTCAGAAAAACACAGCTGATTAAAAGGAAAAAAAAAAAAAATAGATGAATAAAATGTGTGCAACACATGAATGAGCAAACCCTCATGCTTGCCTATCTCACACACCACCAGCCAACGTCCAAGCCCTCAGGCTGCTGGCCAGCCTGGAGCTATTCAGCTGGCACGGTGTGTGTGCTACACCACAACTGCACCTAGGAGAGAGCAGAGGAGCGTTAGCCCTCGTATTCATGGCGTGCCTGCATTAAGTCCATCTGAAGCCACGCACTGTAGGCCCACTGGTGGCCCAACCACCAGATGCATATGCAGCTTGCAGCTTTCCCAGGGATCTCCAAGGGATCTATAGCCCCAGGATCTGCCGCAGGCTGCAAGAGCTGGTTGCCAACCCCATGTGGCTGCTGGTGCTGCTGAAGCAAGTCCAGCTTCCAGGACAGAGGCTCAAGTGATGGCAGGTTGCTGCTGCTGCAGAGATCTTGGACATCACAGCCAAGGAGGTTTTTAAGAGGAGATGAAGTTCTGTAAATTTTGAGACTTGTAAACTAAAATACGTTCCATGAAGAAGTGTAGTTAGGAAAATTGATACCAAAGCCAAGCACCTAAATTTTTGCTCCTACCTGCATATCAACTAATGAAAATACAGAAGAGGTAGAATTTTGAAAGTGAATAGACATCCAAAAATCCTCTGGCACCTTTGCAGATGCAACCACTGATGTGTTAATGCTTAACTAGACTTGAATTCCTGACTTCAGGCATTAGGGATTTGAAACTTTGTCTTACATCTTCTAGTTTAGCTGGACTTACTTGGGCAACTGCAGTTTTCCCTGGAAACATGTATTTGTTTCTGAGTAATATTCTCCCTTAGGATCACTTACATGTAAAGCAGGAAAAAATTCAGCACACCTGATGTTTTTACTAAGTAAGGAGATGAGAATTGCCATGTTTACTTTGTACTTACTCTGAGACGAGTCAGATTGCGGCGCATAGCAGCAGCTACGGGGCATCGAGAGCCGGAGGTGATGGCAGAACAGTGCCAGCAGGGAACTGTAAACAGTGCCGTGACTTCACTCCCCGAGAGTGATTTGTCCACGTTGTTACACTTTCCCCACTCCTCCTGAAAGCTAAGGGAGTTTTTATGAGAGGGTGGTGAGAAGTCAAAGTCGATGTGTTTCCAAATTCAAGAGTGTTTGTCACTAGGGATCAGCAATAAGCGATGCAACTCTTTTGCCTGTATGTTAATACAAGGCACCGGGGAAATGTCTGCATATTTTTTCGTGCGTACTACAAGTTAATTATTACCACAAGACTTTTCTTTAAAGTCATACTAAAAATATTTTCCCTAAGAAAACAGTAAATGATTGGGAAAGCAAATAAATCAGTGTTTAAAGACTTGTTATCTTACCATCCTTACCACAACTGGCTCCTGCAAGCTCTGATGATGGATGAGCACATTAGGACTGCACATATTTAAGGCACTACAGGCTTTTCAGTGCCAGGAGCTTAAAGTACACTGTCAAGTTATAAATCACAGGCCAAAGTTGTGCCTTGACAGCATTGCACTCCGAGAAACTCGAGTGGCAGTATTACTTTTAAGTCCTTGCATGTTTCTAATGAAATATTAGGTTTGCTTTTAATTTACGTTTTTACCGTGTTTGGTTGGTTTGCATTTTGCTCAGCGTGAGCAGGGAAACTGGGAGGTACATTTCCAATAAGTCTCACTTCTATTCATACGTGCTAACTGTGTTTGACTTGCAAATATCACAGAGAAATGTTAATTTAAAACATTTTGTGAGAAAGAATTTCCATTATATTGGGCTTATTGGTTTTGAAAACTTTTTTTTTTTTCTTTTATATATCTTCAAACCTGAATTAAAATGTCTCAACCTTCTTTTTGGGGTATAAGACAAACCCACCCCTTCCTCACTAAGTCTTTCCTTCTGCCCTACATGTTCCACCTGCCTGTCCTCTCTGACTGTACTCTGCGGAGTGGTTTGTCAACGCTTGCCAGCAGCTCTGTCCACCTGCACGTGTTGCAGCACACAACAGTCACCTTGAAGTGGTACTTTGATTCTGTCTCCATTCTGATTAAGAGTCATTTCTTCTTTCATCAGGTGCAAAGTTTCCCATTAAATGGACCGCGCCAGAAGCGGCGTTGTATGGGAGGTTCACAATAAAGTCGGATGTGTGGTCTTTTGGGATCCTACTGACAGAGCTGGTAACAAAAGGGAGAGTGCCATACCCAGGTGAGAAAGCAGTCTGGGCTCTGTTTCATCTGTGGAAAGGAGTGGGAATGAGCAATATACTTAAACTGGGATGTTTGTTTGTTTTCTCTGTGCTCAAAGGAGGCTGGTTATCGTGAGTAAGTTCTGTGTGTGCTTGAAAGCAGCCCTGACTCTGAAAGCTGCTGTGTGATGGGCATGATAAAAATTACAAGAGGACAGAAAATCCAACATATTGATTTCTAATTTTTTTTAATTGTATCAATTCAATTAATATACTTCCTAGCCAAATAATGAAAGGAATGTAAAATTACTACACTGTGGAGCAAATAACTTTCCTTAGTATTGCATTCGCTTTCAGATATCAAGCCCCAGAGTGGCATTACTCCCTTTATTCTGTCAGTCTGTTTCTTGGCAAGGTTTGATGCATGTCTGATATTACCAAATCTCTTTTTTTTTTTTTTTTTTTTAATAATCTCTTAAGTTTCAATCCTTGCTTTCAAGATGGATGGAAAGGAAAGAGAGTAATTCTGTAATGTGCAGGCCGGAGCTCATGGCAGGGTCACAGTGGGGCCAGATTCTCTGCATGGGGGAACCAGAGGCCCCATGGCTCTTTTGTTGAAACCCTGCCAAGTATCCGATGGATTAAGATTTGTAGGATGGGTGATTTGATCTGCCTATGCAGAAAGAGCTTTTCATTCCCTTGCCCCCCTGAAGGCTGTAGGCATTGAGGTGAAGAGCAGAGGTAAAAGCAGTGCATTACATGGAAAAGAATTTAATCCCTTCATATTCTTATCAGCACAGATACTAACTACAGGGTGTCTAGCTGCATCTTTATTCTTTTTGTTAAAACACCCCTATCTCTAAATACTCATCAGTATGGCTGTGTGCACTGCAGCTGGCTCAATGGAAAGTGTCCCAAAGCAGTTTCAATTTTCCAGTCTGTGCTGTGATCAATCAGTCAGATCCATACATCAAATTGCACAGGAAAAGCATCAAGATGGAGTTCAGTTTATCCTGTGGTATGTATCTCACACCACTTCAGAAGGCTGAACTCAGTAAAACTAAATTCCCAGAGGTTTACCAGGAATTCCAGCTTTGCTAGCACCTAACAGCCAGTAGCTGATATTTGAGATGAGAACATGGGGACTGGAAGACTTCTTATGATCAGCAGTGAAATTTGTCATGATTAACAGGGAGCACTTTAGCAGAGCTGTGACCGTGACACCAGAATGAGATAGCAGAAAGCCATATGACATGTCTCTGTGGGATGGATGAGTCCCTCTGCCTAGCACTTGCCCATGTGGTTCAGGAAAAGCAGGTGTTGCCACCACACAGAGCGCCTGTCTGTCAGTAGCCAGCACTAAGGTCTTCTTGTCCTGACGATTACTGGCAGGGGCGTGGGAGAGCTGTGATTTCCATGGGTTTATTGAGGGCTAAATGCAGACATGGCATGATATGCAAAAATCAAAGACAGAAGGATGTGTAAGACTTGGCTGATACGGCTCCTGAAGAGTGGACAACACTGCTCACTGGGCTGCAGGAAGAGGAGATTTTTAGTCACTACCAGCAGATTGGGTGCACAGGGGCTCTCACCAGCCAGGGCAGAGTTAAGGTGAATGTTTCTTCCCCGAGCTCCCCGTTGGTGGGGCAGAGATGCTTTGTAATTAGCCTTCTCTCTTATCCCATGCATGAGCATAGACACAGGCACACGCACAGGAAAAATACTTTTCCAGCAAAAGTGACCATCAAAGCCTCACGTTAGCTCACAAGATTGTAACTGAACACAGTGTGGGTCATGGCAGCAGAGGATGTCTACACTTCCCAAATGTTCCTTTCCCTCTCTGAAGGAGAAAAAAGCCACTGGATGTGCACTTAAGTGCTTGCAATATATAATTTCTTGTAGGATCCATGACAGAAATCTCAGGCATGGTCTGTATCCTGAAAATGTGGACAGTTTTATTACGTGGCAGTTTGAGCACATCAAAGAGAACTAGCGGCATCTCTCCTCTTTCAGCACCGTCCTCCCCCTTCATCCTTCACTACATAAAGCCCTCGCACACTGTAAGTCCTTCAGGCTCACTCTCCCCTGCCCATGCTAGGAACACATCAGGTAGCTGGAAGCAACTTTTTGTGTGTGACATATCACAGAGTGAGCCATTTCCTGGGTGGCCGTGTACTGCAGCGGTCACCCACTGCCTGAGCTCTATGCCAGGGCCCTTCCTCCCCACTGGGACTCCCACCCTGCTCAGCCAGGAGGTCTTAATCAGTCTCATGGGCACCATCACTCTCCTTTTTGTCGGTTTTACCAAAGGGCAGCCTCTATTTTAAATTTGAGTTTCCAAAGTCTTTAGAAATTGCTGTTCAGTCTCATTCCACAAACCCGAACTGAGAGGGCTTTTATAGGCTAGGGCAATGGCGGAGGGGAGCTGGGGCCTTCTCACAAGGCTCTGTATTTGCATGTGGGTTGAAAAGAGGGCTCAGACTTCCCGAGGTGATAAACCTCTTGAACTCCTCAGAAAAAAACTCTATTTTCCCCTAACGTAGAAAGGATCATCCATCTCCTGCTTCATGCTGGGGAGAGGAAGGACCTGCTGGAAGGATAAAGCTGCACAAATTCAGGTCCCTGTCTTGGGCAGGGAATAGGGTTCAGACGCTCCCACGGGACTTTTACTGCCATCATGGCATGGCTTGTGTGAGGAGGAAAAGATGATGGGAGTTCAACCACCCTGAGAGGCAAGACTTAGCCATCCTCACCCAAGTAGACAAGCTATAGGTGAGAGAATTCAGTTTGTAGGCACTGACAGCCACTTTGGCACCCAGGGCATGTGGATTTGCTAGCTCTGGAAAGGGTCAGCCTTGAAACAAAGAGGGTCATGGAGCTGTCACTTTGCTGTAATACCCAATTTCTGAAATAGTTGTGGGCATGTTGTCTCGGTGTTCCTGCTTACAGCTTGTAGCAGGCCAGGGGGAGCAGGGAGAGGCCCTCAGACAAAGGGTTGCTCTCTTGCTTGGCAAGATCTTAGTGCCTGGAGAGGTTATTTATAGCACACACCGCAGTCCTGTGGTGGAAACCATGCCAGCAGGGCACTGTACCTCAGGCCTTGGAGAACCAGGCATTGTTTTAAGCTTGTGTAGAAGTAGAGGGAAGCACAGTAAGGAGAACAGAAGAAGGCAGGCAGTATATAGGAGGAGAACAGTCTGTATGGAACAGGACTTGGCATTCATTGTCCCTCAGAATTTTAACCCATTTCCTTTCCTGGTGGCCCATTTTGGAAGAGAGGCTGGAGCAGTGGTGGGACACATGAGCAGGAAAGAATTTACTGTCAAAGATCAGGATAGAGTTCATAAACAAGTCTGCTCCAGACCCAACAGATACCAGTGGCAAGACTGACTTTTTGACAAGTGTCCTCATCTTCATCCTTCAACTGATCCTGTTTTTCTGTCAATGGATATAATGGACCACTATGACAACTCATTTTTTTGTGCTTTTACAAGCCTCCCCTAGTGTTTTCCCATTCTTTTCACAAGGCAGCATATCGAAATAAGCAACTTTAACAGTCTTTCTGGGCATTGATGTTCCCTTTCCACTGTCAGAGTGGAGAAATAAAAATTAGGTATATTTAAAAAATAGTCTGCATATTCAACCCTTTTCAGTGTCTGTTTCTTTCCCCTTCTAGAAATTCTCCTTGGATCTTAGTTTTGATTTTTTTCAATGGAGCTCAAGAGTAGGAAGCTGCATTTCTCTAGCAGTAGTCAGAGAATTTGGGGGGATTTAATATTGTTACCTTTTGGACAGGCAAAATAATCTCAGCTGCACTAAACAAGCAACTCTGAACTTGCTCCTTCTGCTTTCTGCTGCATTTGTCACATCAAGAGCATTTACATGTCTAGTGTGACAGCCACCTCGATGGTATCCACATTACTGCCTCCAGTCAAGCAGGTCTTTTAAGTTTGGGCTCCAATCAGCTCTGCAGGCCCTGGGGAGATGTGTTCAATCCTCCTCATCCCTGGGGGAAGAAGCTGAGCCACCAGTGCCAGAGAGCGCACGGGGCCACGTACACATCAGTGAGCTGGCATTTGTGCGTGTACTGATCGACCATCATCATGGATGGTGGACAAGGAGCTGAGAGAGATGCATTACTCTGCACATTGCACAGATAAGCTCAGGTGGGCTTCTTTTTAAGCAGGAAAGCTCCGCTCACAAATGCTGTAGCTCAAAGTTGCATCCCTTTATATCAAGCAAATAATAACTGATAAAAAAGAACCCAACAAACCAACCAAACACACACACACAAAAAAAACCCAACGCCAAAAAAACCCCAACAGATGATATCCTAGCTTTGTGGGTGTTTTGAGGATGAGGAGTTTTTGAGGGTTTTTAAACCTTAATTTCTAAATCAAGTGGCATGACTTCCAAATTTTTAAAACTTGTTACTACTTTTGCAGAGAAATATATATCTAGGTTCATATTGTACTCAGTAAGAACAGCATTATGCTTCAAAGGTTGTCTTCCTTTAGGAGCAGCTTTCCTGTTCCTTTCAGTGCACTGTTGTGCCTGCATATGGAACAGTCTCACTGCCTAAGGTCCATATCCCATCACTGTGCTGTCACCTCTGGCTTTTCTTTGGCACTGTCCATGAAAGTTAGAAATTCTGCTTCTAGGTTAAACTGAACAAAACCCCAAGATCAACCTGTCTCCATTGTACGTCTCTCTGAGAGTATGCTTTTAAGTGCCAATGTGTTCCAGCCCCTCTGGAGGACTACACAACTCTACCTTCTCAACTCCACTAGAGAAGGGCCAGCATCTCCACATCTGAGGAACTTTTGAACATGAGCAGAGGCACAGCTCTGGGTTCTTGGAGAATATGAAATTTTGGGGGATGGCTGGCAGCTGAGCTGTTGCTTTAAGCATTTGTGTCTGTTTAATCATTGGTCTAAAAGCACGTTCTGGCTATTGAAGGAGCATAATTCTCAATCCAACATAAGAAAGCAAGAATAAAGTCGTTTAAAACCATCACTATCCACACTGGACTTCATATTGCCCAAAGTAATCTGTACAGTTTATTAGATTTGGATGTGAGGATGCTGCCTAGTACAGTAATGTTTCCTGTCTTCCTGAAGAGCAGCATTGCCCAGATCTGTGCTATTTGCACATCTGCTCTGCTCCATCTAATGAAGCTCCTCAGAGCACTCCAAAGCACTTTCCAGTGTTTTCTTTAGCCTGAAAACTAGAAACTTTACATCCTCTTTTATGTCACAGTAACTCTGGCTACTCCAGCTCTTCTAGGAACCTTAAAGCAGCATTGTGTCTCTGTCCCAGGTCCATATGGGCTGTAGATTGTTATTGTATTGATCGTTAAAGTAGCCGTTACCTCGTGGCATCCTAAGATTATTGGAGGTTTCACTAAAAAAGCAGGATGGTGGGAGGTTATTTCATTTTTTATCTTCTCAGGGAATAAAAAGCTAATGGAAAAGCCATCTTTTGGAAATTGGATGTTTCCTTCTCGGTCCGAATGGTAATTCTAGAAACATCACGAGCACAAACTGATTTTTCAAGCAGATGAACTAGCTACAGTCTACAGAAGAATATTGCTGAGTATTTGATTCCACAGATTTAAGGTTTTTAAGATAAACTTTTAAGGGTTCTAGAATTGTACTGTAAGCAGAATTTCATTCATTATTTACTGAAAGAGTTGAAACTCTTGGGTATTCATTAGGAGAGTAGAGTTGCAAATACTGCTCACATATTCTCTCTGTAGTGTTAGAAGTGCAGAGACAACAGACTCCTGCTATCAAAAGAGAAACACTAAAACTTATAGGATAAGATAAGCAAATCTAGATAATGGGATTGTAAACATAAATCAGCCTTTTACGAGCTAAAAAGTATACCTGAAATGCTGCTATTTTTATATACTATTTTATATATTTTTTATTATCTGACTAGTAATCCAAATGGTTTAAAAAAAAAATTTTTTTTTGAAACTCCTTTTTTAAATTAGCAGCACACTGCAAAACTGATAGAATTTCTTTGGCAGATCCTAGGTGCTGCAGTCCTTGCTGTATGTATGAATTCCAGTAAGGAACATGAGGATCACTTGGTTTAGTTTCATATCTGGATTTTAGTGGGAGGGAGAGGAAAGGAGAAAGGAAAAGAAGGGCATTTTCCTGGATTATACTGTGATGAGAAAACCTGACTTGACTGACTTTCCAGGGACAAAAAATGACTCTGATTTTAGGCAGCAATGGTTTCATGGTTTTTTCACTTTTTTTTTTTTTTTTTTTAAAGAAAAAAAGGCAGCAAAGAGCTGTTTATGTTTTTCCTTCCCCCTCTCTCCTCAGGGTTTTTCTTCCAGCGTACAGTTTGTTATCAAGTTTCAGAGTGCGCTTTCAGAGTAATGCACTGGATAAAAATACCAAACATTTGATATCTTACAATAACAAATCAGTTGGGAAGGAGCTTTTCTGCTGCTGTTGCTTCCACCCATGTCGTACATAAAGGAGTACTGCCAAATAAAAACAAAGAATGCAGTTTGTTTGTGGTTGAGGTAAATACAACAGTTGAGTTACTGGTTACACTTACTTTCATAACCTTTAATATGTAAGGGAAGCAAAGCACAACAGTTCTTACCCCAAAATGTGAGGTAATTCAGCTGATTCAAAGAGAAGAACATGAAGAAAGGGTGCAGATTTTTGTTCAAAACACAGATTTTTTAAAAAAACAACCTAATATTGAGAACACAACATAAGCAAAATGCCCTTTTTTTTTTTTTTTTCTTGTAGCATCTTGAAAACAGCAAGACCAAGAAGTTTGGGTTGATGCTGCCTTTGGGTTGGTGATGACTAACAGACCACAAGCGTTGTTTTGTAATTTAATAAAAAAGTAGAATATGTTTGAAAATGTTCTTGTTGGATAATGAGGAACACCCAAATGTTTGTTCAGTGTGTGGCAAGCTTTTCTGGTTTGTTGTGAGCCTGCATGACCTAAAAACATCAGTTTGGAGCCAATAATATAGGAGAACCTTAACTCTATGCAGAGTCTGATGTCTGCAGAGGGCCATTATTACTCTACTTTTCATCCTTCTGTTGGAGTCCTAACCCAGAACCACTTCAGTGCCATGCAGAGTGATTGCACCTATTCATAATCTTCTAACACCAAAAATAGAGCGGGTGGATGCAGGTGATAAAAGAAACTACTACTAAAGTGCTGGTCTGCAGGTTAGGAAATGCTGTAAATCAGTAATCTAACCTTTCCTTTTGCAGTTCTCACTGCTAAAGGTAAGCTGAGGTTTGTAGGAGGACGAGGCAGTTTTCTGGGGAGGTTTCTCTGTGCACAACATGCAGTATAAGAAACAGCACCTCTGTGCTTGTTTGAAAATTGATGGTTCTGCAGCAAGCTAACCAGAACTGTGAATCGATCAGGACATGGCAAACGAGTCTAAATGCTAGTGGGGCAGCCTGTGCAAGGCTCCGAAAGCAAAGACAAGCAGCTGGTATTTTGCATAGCAAGCAACAAGGAGTAAGTGGCAAGACCATGCAAGGGGTGGTTACAGTAACAGGCTGGGAAAATGAGCCTTGCAGAAACTGCAAACAAATAATAGCAGGAGGAAATCACCCCGGCAAAATAAGAGGAGAAGGTGTTTGATATTTCTAACACGAGATCAGAATCTAGATGTGGATAGTCAGGAAAGGCTGTATGTTGCAGATGCTGCTTTCAAAACACCTTTAAGAATTAAACAGCCATGATGTGAGGACACAGAGTAAAGACCAAATCCTAGTTACCAGCCTAAATGTTATACAGTGTAAGGACAGTATTCCCACTAGTCAAGATGTAGACAAATGAATCTGTATTGAAGGAGATGGTTGGATTGTTTCTCACAAATAAGTCTGTGAAAATAGGAGGTAGAGACAATCCCGTTGGTCCTGAAGGTGGGACAAGAAAATTCTTCAAGAGGACACCCTAAAAGAGCAGAGTGGAGGAGATGCAGGGAAGGATGGTGTCACGGGTTAACAGAAAGCTAACAGAAAGAGTGACATCAAGGTGCTGGTTTCTAGCTTTGGTCATGGACGAACTGAAGTGTCCCTACTAGTTCTCCTGCAGGGTCACTTGGCAGGACCCTCTAAGTCAGGGGAGCGAATCCTGCAGATGTTTTTCAGCAGAGGACTGGGGCAGGGCCTGGCAACTGTCAAGCCACAAAGCTTGCAGTCAGTGCGCACACTTTCTCTGAAATACTTCTGCATGCCTGTGGTGCCAGTCTTACCTTTGGTACTGTTAAAAAGCCAAAGGAATTACTGAACTTAGTTCTTATCTGGGTTGGGGTGGAATAGTGGAATATGGTAGAAACAGTGCTAGCTAGCACAGACCAAGGGAATGCAGATGAGCAGGAACAGTAAGCTTCCGAACTGACGCTGAAGGTAATGCTGCTGGACATCCCTGGTAGCCCAAAGGAGCAGAGTTTGTCTTGTAGTCTCTGCAGCATGACCTCAGAGAGTACTTTTAAGAAAGGCCTACGGTCAGTGTGAGGGTTTCAGAAATTCATCTTGATTTCTAGACTTTTGAACAGTATTTGTAATGCATTTAGTTTCCTCAACCACTTCACATAATATGTGTCGCAGTTACTGTTACTGGAGAGGGAAAGTAACCAAATCCTGCCCATTGTGATGAAGCCAAGAGGGTAACCCATGGGAGCAGCATTTTACTCATCACTGTATCCTGAAACCCTCTCCTGAGAAAGAAGCTAATCCGGGTTACCTTGCAGTAGATGGAGAGCTGAAACGGGACATTGGGGTGGTTTTGTTTTGCTTGCTTGAAGCAAAAGAAATTAGTACGATCGAGAAAACCATACGTGTTGTGGATACAGTTACACTCAGGTTAATTTTCCTGTAATTTACCAGTGTGGATTTGTTCTGCCCTTTACAGGCATGAATAACCGTGAAGTCTTGGAGCAAGTAGAACGTGGCTATCGGATGCCATGTCCTCAGGACTGTCCCATCTCCTTGCACGAGCTTATGATCCACTGCTGGAAAAAAGACCCAGAGGAGCGTCCGACTTTCGAGTATTTGCAGGGTTTCCTTGAAGACTACTTCACTGCAACAGAACCCCAGTACCAGCCCGGTGACAACCTGTAAACCCCTGGTCTCCAGACACTGTCATGAATTACCAGGTGTTTCTCAGCCCTGCCCCACCTGCCCTTCAGCTTCCAACTCTGTGATTGGCTTCTCCAGAGTGCAGCATCTTCCAGCACCACCACGCACGGGAGGGGCTGAAGCTGGGAACTTCCAAAACCCTTGCCTATGACCACTTGTCCTAATAATCTGAATGTCCTGGATGAAAAGGAGAAAAACACTTGTTTTTTTCTTAATCAAAGACTCCAAAACTGCATTGTATTGATGTTATGTAAACTGCAAGACCTCTGTTAATTGTAAATAGTAACTCAGTGCCAATAACTGATCCTAGTGCTTTCCTTTTTTTAAGATGCAAAACCTATGTGATTTTAACTAGTCTTCTCCTGATTCAACTAAAAGTATTATTTTCCAGAAGTGGCCTCTTTGTCTAAAACATTTTTTTTCATGTTTTAACAAATAAAATTTAAAAAAAAAAAAAAATCAGGACAGGTGTTTGGTTTTTTGCTTTTTTTATAT
>JANIJG010014332.1:0-22060 GCA_024611175.1 Megaceryle torquata
AGCCAACCCAAAAACCGCCCCTCAGCCACCCCAACCCCCCCCCGGGGGGGGGACGGACGACGGGGGGGGGGGGGGGGCAGTCAAATTTGTGGGTTGAGATAAAGACAGTTTAATAGGACAGAAAAGGAAGGGAAAATAATAGCAATAAATAATAATAATAACAACAAAAGAATTAGAATATACAAAAGAAGTGATGCATAATGCAATTGTTCACCACCCATCAACAAACACCCAGTCAGTTCCCGAGCAGCTGCCCCCAGCCAGCCTTCCCCCTCCTAATATACTGGGCATGAAGTCATATGGTATGGAATACCCTTTATGCCAGTTTGGGTCAAGTGTCCTGCCTGTGTCCCCCCCGGCTTCTTGTATCCCTCGGCCTACTCCCTAGTGGGGTGGTATGAGAAGCTATTGGGGTCTTTGACTTAGTCTAAACACTGCTTAGCAACAACTAACACATCACTGTGTTATCAAAATTATTCTCATCCTAAACCCAAAACACAGCACTATACCAGCTCCTAGGAAGAAAATTAACTGTATCTTAGCTGAAACCAGGACAATAACATATGGCAAACTGAGCACAGCAATGAGAAATGTAGAACATTAAAATATAGCTAGATTTTTTAGGTTCATCATCTACTGGATTAATAAATGAACATCCATTTCAGTGTGTTCTTTACTCCTCTGTTCGCTCCTGCAAGAAGAAACAGCTGTTGCTAGCACAATGGATCAGAAAAAAGAAACCAAAAAAAACCTCCAAACTGCCACCCAGTGTAGTGTTCTGTGGAGTTCTGTAAGAAGTTTCTCTGCAGGAAAAGGAGACAAACAAAGGCAACAGAAGCTGTCAAAAGAGTATCATAAGCTGGGCAAGATGAGATTACTGAACCAGATCACACTTCTGGAAAGTCAGCAGAGATGCAAGATCAAGCCAATGGCAAGAGAGAACTGGAATTAAGTTTCCTTTGACAAAGATAACTGTCAGAAGGATATTCACAGGTTCCATCAGACTGAATCTCCCACTTCAGAATCTCAGATATTAACCAACCTGTTGTGTTTATGAAACTCTAAAATGCCAGGTACCATTAGAAACTGCTGCTGAGCTCAGCTTGGACAAAGATGCAACATGGCAGAGGCAGGCATGTGCACTTCTGGATCATCAAGCTGCTGAATACTTTGTCTTGGCATGTGGCCTGGAGTATGGTGAAGAAACCAAAACCATTATAACAATGCAAAAAAAAAAAAAGGGATAAGAAGATTGACTAACACTGATGGAAGTAAAAACAAAAACATGACTTAAAGGATAATTTAGAATACTTAGAAAAAAGGATTTGTTTTGGAGAAACAGAGTATGCAGAGAGAGAAAAGTAAGTACCAATGGATATTTAGATATTCATTGGATGCAAGTATAACTCTGTAAGCATGTGCAAGTGTGATCTGGAGATCAGGTTTAGTACTTCTATGTTTTTCCTTTTGACTGAATTCTGAGGTCACTTATGAAAGGCCTTTTGCTGACTTACATGTAGGTCATGGAATAGCACATTTGCTATAAATTGGTTCCTTAAAGGCCTAGTTAAGAAGTACTTATCCTAATATAATTATTTTGCATGAAGAACATGAGAAAATTTTGCAGAAGCCAACTGATATAACTTGATTACTAATATGTACAACCTCCTGCTTGCATACAACTGCACCACTATAAAAATACTGGGGTTTAATGTTACATTCCCTCTTAAGTATAGAAAATTAAAGCAATATAAGAGCACTGTAAGAGGGATTTTCGAAGTCATTCTATATAAATGTAACCTTAATCCTATTGTAAAGCTCCCACTGTTTTCAGAGAATGCCAAGTTAAATCAACTCTTAGTACTTTAAAGAAGAAAGAATTTAAAAGTCTTGTGCTGTGCTATCTTAGTGAACAGTTTTAGCGAGAAGAAACACTTTTACGTTACCACATCTTAACAAAAGTAAGCCAGCTAAGATGTGTATTTCAGTCTCCAGCACTAAGAAAAATTGAAGTTTAGTTTCTTGACTGCTTCCAAACCAGTCATTTATGATTTGAAACTAAACCACTAAACTCTGAGAATTTCCCATGTCTAATTCCAGTAGCAAAATCTCCTTTCAGCAATAGCTACCAAACTGTATCAGGCATGATCTTTCTTCAGTAAATGCAACCTTTCCCCATTACTACTACTGCCACTTTCAAAATCATTTATGCCTTCAACAAGAACAAAAATCAATACAAACCCCTCCATTTAAAAAATATACAACAAAACCAGGGACTGTATAAACTGCAGTATATTAATTATCACTTACAAAGCTTTTAACTATTAGAATTATCCTATCACAACTTTTGCATTACCAAGAAGACAGAAGGGAAAGAAATCAAATTATTTAACACCTTATCAGTTATGTCTCAGCTTTCTGGAGTCTCTGGGACTGCTTCATTTTAAATATTTACTATACAAAAAAAGGTTATTACTGTAAAAATATTTTACACAAGAAAACAGAATTTTAGGATCAAAACACATAATTTCCCAAAAGCAAATTCAGAAAAACAGTACAAAACACAAGCTATCTTGATAGACTGCCAGCATACAAACAGCAAAAATATTATGAAGTTTCACAAAGTTTCACCCCTCTCCCTCCAAAATAGCTATGGTTTGTTCTACAGATTTAAAACTGAGAAGATCTTACTTCTATGGGAAGAGCTAGATGGTAAAATAAATAAATAAATATTTAAAGTACTATTACAAAATGGAACCAAATACTGATGAGGATAATGGTTCATTTCAAGGGTACAGAGACCTCAGAGAGATCTGGATAGACTAGAGAGCTAGGCAATCACCAACAGTATGAAATTAAATGAGTAAGTGCCTGATTCTCCATCTGGGACAGGAGAATCCCGATTATACACATAAATTGGACGAGAGTCTGGAGAGCAGCCCTACAGAAAGCGATGCAGGGGTTTGGGTTGATGGCAAGAAGAATATGAGTCAACAGTGTGCCCTGGCAGCCAAAAGGGTCAACTGTGCTCAGAGGTGAATCAAGCACTGAATAGCTAGTCAAAGGAGGTGACTGTCCCACTCTACACTGCACTGGTGTGGCCTCATTTCAAATACTGCGTGCAGTTTTGGGTACCTCAATATAAGGAGGACATCAAACAATAAGAAGTGTCCAGGAGGATGACCAAGATGGTGAAAGTCATTGAGGGCAAGACTGATGAGGAGCAGCTGAGGTCACTTGGTTTGTTCAGCTTTGAGAAGAGAAAGCTGAGGGGTGACCTCACTGAGTCTACACCTTCCTCATGGAGGGGTGGGCAGTGAAGGGAGGAAGGTGCTGATCATCTCTCTCTGGTGACCAGCAACAGGGGAAGTTAAGGTGGGACATCAGAAAGAAGTTCTTCACTGAGGGCGTGGATGGTCATTTGCACAGGCTCCCCAGGGCAGTGGTAATGGCACTGAGCCTGTCAGAACTCAAGAACAGCTGGAGAACAATCTTAGTCATATGGTTTAGTTTTTAGTCTTGAGAGGAGTAGGGGGCTAGACTCAATGATCCTTACTGGTCGCTTCCAGTTTGAGATGTTGTATGATTCAATGATTCTAAATGACAGGTATTTGTCTCCTTTTCCCAGCTTTCACTGTGTCATGAAAGAGGTTAGACTGTAAGTGCAATAATATTTCATGGCCTACAAACTGTATGGATGACTATGCAACTCTATGGAGTCTTACTGAAGCAGCGGGGATATCTTCACATAAACACAAGTGAAAAGAAAAAAAAAGCAAAAAGATTGTTCTTTAAGACTAGCTCTTACTAGACTTTAAATCAAGGTGAGCAGCACTTGTGATGGGGCAATCAAAACCCATCACATTTTGAATATCTATGAAGAGATTTTCACGTTGGAAAATTTATGTAAGAAAATCAAATGCCAAGTAGGAAATGAAGCTTGTTAGAAGTAAGCAAACATGGTTTAAAACTTTAGTAGTAAAAAAAAAAAAAAAAAAAAGACATTTTTAAATGTAATTGGTTTGTTAGGAAATTTGCACTGCTTCTACAAGAGTAAGTCAAGCAAAAAATTATTTGGGAGCAGCTTCTAGATGGAGGCATGCAACAAATCAGGAAGTAGCGTCATTCCCTGTCTCTACAGTAACAATGTTGGAATAAAATGACAGAACCATTATTGCCGTTGTTCTTTTCCAAATGTGTACTGTAGTTTATCATAACGTACAGTCAGATTTCAGACTGGATCGCATTGTGACATAAATTCCCTGGCAGAAACCCAGCTAGGGGAGAATAATTTTCTTACTGCTTGCTTAGCCCATACATTCCAAGAGCCATTTCAATAAAATAAAACTGTGCCACTCCATCTCCTGTTAGACCCCCAGTTCATAATTTATACTAAGATATTTAACTTGTGTGTTTGTAGACACAGAGCACCATAGTAAGAAAGAAGGTATATGAACAGAGAAGCCCTAAAAGCATTAAAAGGTAATGATATATTTTCTTATTTGGGGGACTGGAACAGCCTACAATGGATGGCATCAAAGATAATAAGAAAAGACAGGGGTTTTAGTTATCTCTTCCTTGGCCTGAGAGTTTGCTGAGATTTATTTTAAAAATTCTCTTATGTGATACAGATTTTACCCGAATGCTGTATCTGTCTAAACCCCTTCTTTTGCACAATAAATATCAGCAGTTAAATATCATACTGCTCAGTTCATTAAATATTTATTTATTTCCAAACATAGTTCTTATTTACTATACTGTTGTAAAATGTTACCTAGTACACAGTGTTCAGTCATCACTAACCTTCCCCCAGTACATGCTATTTATGCTATTTCTCATATATCATACCTGTTTTTAGGATTTTGAAATATATATATACACACACACATACTGGAAAGAGTAAATGTATTTGAAAATATTATTTCACCTCTCATGATTCCTGTCAAAATACTGTGTTTTTAAAATAGAGAGGATGATCAAAGCACATTTACAAAAATGAACATATTTCTAGCTTTCTAACACATTGCAGATTTTGGCTAGCTATTTTCCACTCAGCATGAGAAACTTTGCACCATATGTCCGGCTTTTATTTAGAATGGATATTTATCTTATTTGGAATAACAGCCATAAGAATTATCTGATCCCCAGTTATCTGGTAAAACACAAGCTATCATTGGATGTTTTGTTTTGTTGTTTTTTTACTTTTCCTTCCAAATTAGTGCTTCGACTCTGCTTCAGTTAGAAAGACACCTCCTTGCGATTTCAGACTTGGGCGTACTCATTAAGTTATGAAGTGCCAAGTTTGCATGTGTCCTACAAAGTTCTAAATATATATACCTTTCCCTTATATTAATATGTAACACATTTTAATCAGTGCTTGTGTTGATAATGCTGCCTAAAGAAGCAATAAATTCTGATACTGCAGAAAATCAAGAGCCCTTTTTTTAAAGCTGCAAATTATGTGTGCTACACAGAATCAATATAGATAAACTTGCAAAGATCAGATTGAATTCAATTCCTATTAAACAGTGGCAGTAGCAAGAATACCAATCAGAGCAGCTGCTGGAAAAGGAATATTTGTACTGCCCACATTTTTGCAGATTATCTAAAGCAAATTCCCTCATGCTGTTGTCACTGAGCTGTTACAGTGAGAACCAGCAGATGGTTAATCAATCCCAAAATGCCCTTCAGGAGCTACAACAGCTGCGTATGGTCAGCACGAGTAAACTCATCCAGAGTAAATGCGAACTGGGAACTGTGCAGCATGGAAACACAATGGTTTCATTTCCTCGTTACAATGAAATGAGTCTGCAAACATTTCTTAAGCTTTGAACTTTCCAGAATAAATTCAGTAAGATTTCTACAGCAGTCTTGTGTAAACAATCTACACATAATAAATCCAAAACTAATTTATTAGTGGGGAAAGTGTTAATTAAGGTGAATTATTCCAGGATGCATAAAATGTACCATCCACAAATTACAGATAACAGCCCTGCAGTTGTTAATCTGAGAAAATCTTTTAAAGTTTTAAGTCATTTATTCACCAGCACTCCTGTGTACCCTCAAACACTTGTACACAAAGAGGTTCAAAAAGGAAAAAAAAAAAAAAAGAACCCATTATTAAGCAATCCACAGCCCATTGCACAGAAAACTGGAGTTACTACTCCATACACTGATGCCTAAAGCACGGAAGTCACCATCTTTCATACTCTTAACATCACAGACTAGGAAAATGGAATGTAGCAGAAGCAGCCATATATTCTTGGAAAACAAAATAAATAATTTAAAGCAAAATATTCAAGAAGTGTCTTAAAAGTCCTTGTTTCAGTAAACGTAAGCAATTTAATTTTATTTTGCCTTTTAGCTACTCTTTTATGAATTGATGCAAGACCATATTTTCACACGGTATTTTAAAGGGACACGATATCAACAAAATATTTTTAGTTTCTTTCTCCTGAAAAATTATGTTAAACTTTATAATTTAAACTTTGACTGAGGTGGAAAAGAAAAAATTTCCAGAGAATTTCCAGCCAATCTTACTAGTGAATCCACAAAAGGGTTACATTAGTAATGAAAATTAGGTGTTACCAAATTTTTTAATTAAGGAAGCACAGCAAGCATAAAAACACCCTGTCCTGAGTAATAATAAAATAAACATTAAATACTGGTGACTGTGTAGCTTTTGATTTGTTTTAGTAATGATATACAAACATCCCAAAAAAGTCACTATTTACAACAGTGCTTCACTCAATTCTCCTTAACAATTAGTTTTAACCAAGTAAAAAGCAGTTTTACCAAACACCACTTTATCATAGATAAAATCTTTTCCTTGAAAACAAGGAGCTATTGAATTTCTTCATTTTCAATCAGTTCTTAAGTCAGATTGTAAGTTTACAGAATTGAATTTATCAAAGGCATATAGAGTGATAACTCCATGCAAAACCTTTTACTCCATTCTGCTTCTGATCCTCTATCACATATAGGATTATTTCCCTATAGCACTACTTTAAACAATTATATTCTTTAATGCATGACTGGTATATCATATATGATGAATTTCCTTATTTTTTCTTGAGATGGTTTTGGAGTCTGTGATGTACTCTTAATTTTATCTCATTGCTCTTAGTTAGGCTTTTTGGGGAAAAAAACAGGTTACACTATATAATTCCTCTCCACATATGTTTATCTTTTTCAGGTTTTTCTGTTTCTGATATTCTCATCCCTCAGCCAAGCTCTCATTTACATTTAGCTACCTTAGTGTTTCCTTTTAAGTCAATTTTCCCATCACCTTAATCATTTTTATGCTACAGGAAAGCAGTTACCTTTGGCTTTTCTTGGGCTTCTCTACCTGGAAATAATGGCTCACTCTTTTTATGTCCTTACAAGTCTATGTCCACAGTGTAACAATCTATGGATATATTTTTCAAGCAAGAGTACACATGTTATTTTAGTGTTATAAAACAAGGTATAAAGTTGCAATATTGAGCACTCCTTTATTCCCAGATAGCTTATTTAAGAAATAATAATAATTAAAAAAACCCCAAACAATTTAGTACCCTGTGTAAGAGTAACACTAACTCTCAAGAATAAACATCACTCGTCCTGATTTAATATATATGACGACCAAGAGAATTAACAGTACACTCTTAATAATTCTGATACCAAATGCAGTCATTTTAATTATTGGCCATTGTAAAGTGGAAAGTTTCATGCAGCACTTAACTGATTCTCTTTCTGAAAACAGAAAGTGTGTATCTCATTTAGAACTATTGACTTAGACACTGAAAACAAAAAAAAAAGACAAAAAAATTTTAAAAACCCAAACAAACAAACAAAAAAACACACAAAAAACCAAACAAAAACAAAACCCAAACCAAAACCAAAACTAATCAAAATCTGGAAAGAATGTAAAAACCAAAAACAACACCATGAAACCCCAACACCCACAAAGAAAAAATAGGAAGCATCTTGATTCTGAAGTGGTTATAGTATAAACACCTGTTGTTGATAGTTTGTGAAAATAGTTGATTTCTGATAGAACAGAAGGGTGGTCTTCATCCTCGAAGTTCCAAAAATGAGTAGGATAAAAGTAGAGAATAGAGACAGTATGAGAAAACCAAGTGAATGAATATACTAAAGCTGGATTGAGAATACTAGATGAATTTATGTTCTTGCAGGGTTATCTTTGCAAAGATTGTATGGAGATATATTACAAAATCCGCCAAATACCATTTTTTTCCCTTTCTAGTAAACAATATGATTCACTGTTTTATTATTGAGGGAGCTCTCAGAAGAGACACTACTCAAAAAACACAGAAATAAATAATATCCTGCCACCAATAAAGCTGGTCAGAAGTGGTAATTCTAAAAGGGGAAGGTAGGGTAAAAGACTCAGGTTTTCTGATAACCAAATACTTGCCTTTGGCTTAACAGCACTGAAGTGTGTGACCTTGTAGAAAATCTAGGCTGTGTTCTGTTCACCCATGTGAAAAAAACAAAAGCAAAACAACAAACCACCACAGAATTCTTGCATTTCAGCCTTAAATTTTGTTTAAGGAAAAGCCTATCCTAAAGGAAGTCAAGTGGTTTTTTTTACAAAAGCTAATAAACTGCACACAAACCCCCCAAACATTCAATGGGAAACCCAAAATTTTCTCAGCAATGAGCTCAAAGAAAATATGTATAGACATGCAACCATTATAGGCTGCAAATGCTTAATTAAGACAAGCTTAGTAGTATACAAGAACCCACAGAATCACACAGCTTACAATTACAAAGATGATGCATAAAGTCTGAGATGTGCTGGGGAAAAAAAAAAATCAAAATCAAGCACTTTCCATTTTTCTTCTAGATTTCTCATTTTCCCATTTACCAACTCTTCACAAAAACATTTACATCTGACAAAACATAGACCAGAATTTTCTAGCTGGAATGCACTATTTTGCATGAAACCAAAGATCTTTTCTTGAAGGAAATGATTCCCAACTGCTGTTTTAACCACAAATGTATGATGCTTAAAATAAGAAACTATACTAAGGCCTCATTATTCTGTGTGTTAAGATTTCTTTGTTGTTTCGATTCCCACTTTCATTTGGGAAGATAGAATATGGAAATGCAATTGTACCAAAATATTGGAAAAGCAATTACAACAAAACACTGAAAAAACAGTACTTTTAATTTTTAAAGGCAGAACTGATTTTTGGAACATAGTCTGTCTTGAAAAATAAACAATCGTGTTTTAATTTATGCCAGAAAGACAAAGACAGACAACCTTGGAATATGGATTCCTGGGTACCCAAAAAATTCTCCAATTACTTATTTATACTTCTGCTTTTATTGGACAAGAACTAACGATCTTCATGGTGACCACATCTGACAGTCTCACCAAAATGTATGTTCTTGTGGAAGAATTATCTTTCAAGAATGTTCTATGATCCACTAGTAGGAAGCATGCCTGTGTAATCAAACCCACAACTTTCATCAGAATTCCTACGGTTTGGAAAGAGCAGCGGACAGCACTGCTCAGTTCTGGACAAAGACGACTGACAGCTGCTGCAGTAGATGAATCTCCACAAGACTCATTCTTCAAGATCAGCGCCTCTTTCACCCTCCATTCTCATTATACAGGACTGTTTCAACCATAGCTTTGCTAACATTTTACTCTTTCCCTTTTACTTTACAACAAAGCAGGAAGTCTGAGCAGAAACTCTTGGCAATTTTACTTATGTCTTCTTCCCTAACAAAATGCAGTAATCTATCTCCATCCTCCATTTCGAATTTTCAACACATGCTTGAGAGTTATTACAAAGACCTATCAGTGATACCTTTCAATTTTACCACTAGTAAAATTTTTTCACTTTATCATTCTTTCAGGACTCATCTGTTTCTTTTGCTTTCTAGCTATAGTGTAATGTCCTTGATTTTAGTAATGTTTTCTTGAACTGAATTAACAAAAAAGGTCCTGATTGACAATCAGTATTCCTGATAAAAGAAGCATCCACTGACACAGGGTAAAGAAAAGGCCTCTATTTTCCCTTCTCTTCAACAGAAGAACAAACACACATCCAAGAAAAGTAAAAGGTTGACAATTCAAATACTAGATGAGTAAGAGAGGGGTTTTTGTTGTTTGTTTTAAAAAGCATAGGGAAGTAGACATTTGATTACTTCCTGCGTTATCAAGTTAGTCTATATTCAGGGCAGAGCTTCAGGAATTACTTATTTTTGGATAATTATTAAGCAAAAATTTGAGGAAAGAATATTTATTTCACCTTATTTTTATAGTTACTTCAAGTTCTTATGATGCTTGTCTCAGAAGATTTTAGTTGAAAACATACTTTATTTCAAGAGCTGAAATGTATCATCTTGCTAAAATATTTTCCCTTGATTCATTTATCAAAATTATTTTACCAAGTTTCCAATAATGACCCCAAAAAGGTTTTTCAGCAAAATTTGTTTAATCCTAGTTCAATCTAAGTAATAGCTGTATTTGGGGTAATTGGGACAGAAGAATTTATAAAAGGTTAATAAATACTTTTCAGATCTTAGGCCCTTTGGTATCAGGTAATTAAAATAAGACCAAATTATTATTTTCCAGTATACCCTTAATGCCTTCAAATCTCAAAGTTCTAGACAGGATATTGAAGTAGATGGACCATAAGTCTAAGCCAGATTTCTATGTTTATTTTGAATAGCAAGCCCTGTAATTACTCATGATATTAAGAGATAAATGTGAAGTAAATATGTATGATAAAGGAATACTGAACATGAATTATCATTTACATTTAAAAAAAAAAGTACAAATTTATTCCAGATGATATAATGATTGACTAATCCAATAAAGTTATATTAGTTACTGCTTTGTACCTAGAAGTGGCAGCAAAACATGTTTACCAATATACTGTGCAAGTATTTTCCTGTATTTTTTGTCTAAGTGCAGGAAGTTCTGTATTACAGCTAATGCCATGCCTTTGTACTTGCTAGTTGACAGCAGGTGTAGTTGCTTCTTGTTTTGAAGTCAAAAGATTAATAGTGGTCAGATCCTTAGCTGTGAAGCACATGAGAAGAGCTTATTTTAGTGTCACTCCAGCACTTTTCCCTACAGAGAACATGGCCTTGAAGATGGAAGCATGAACAAGGAAAAAGAGCAAAAAGAAAAGCTCCTGGTTCATTAAGAGCCCTTTTCACATCTCTCATACATCTAAGGACAGCTTTGTAGCTTCTGTTAGAAAAGAAGGTTGGTTCTTCTCTCAACAACAAATGCACAAACGTTATTAAAATTGCTCATGCATATTGTTTTTTCAATTCAGATTTTTTCCATTTTGCAGTAAGCACAATGTATCTTACAAATATCACTTACAAACACTTACTATATCACTTACATTTGAACTTAGAAGCTCGTGCCTCTTTTTCCTAGTACTATACACTATTATCACTAACCTTTAGCCTTCTTTTGTTGTATTAGAGAGAATTGAGAGGAAAATGAAAATTAATTAGATTTCTCTATTATTGTAACCACTATCATAACCTAATTTAGTTTACGTGGCATAAACAACAAACAGTTGCCTACTCTTCTGGAGTATGTCAACCATCTACAGATTTCTAAAAAAATTAAGCTGATACAAAGTTCCTGGAGTCTCAGAGGATGGGAGCCCATTCCTTGCAATGTCCACTTATTTTAAACCTGAGTAGCAAGCATCTAGATAATAGAAGGGTAAAGGTTGACAATAAAGCCACAATACATAAAAAATACCCATTGTACCAAGGTTATTAATCAGTAAGTGGTAGCAGCCCAGAAAAGTATGAGAGAAAATTAAACTGCTATAAATGAAAGATAATGGATGCCTGACAATGTCATGTTCCATTAAGTGATTTACCCAGCACACTCTCACTAGCCCTGCGACCTCTGGCATCAATTTCCATAGCAACAAATGGCAATGTTACCAGCCAGAGCACATCCACCAACATAAAGAACGAGCTCTAACAGTGGAGATCAAGAAAGCAAAAAAAATCCATTATAGCAATATAAGTGTATACTGTACAAGAAGGAATCACAGGCTGGACATGCCCACTTTGTGAAAAAGATACTTTCTTCATGCCTAATGGCCCATGTTTTGGACAGATCCCATTTATGGCTTGGAAGAGGTAGACACTGAGAAAAGATCACACAATTTATTTATTTGCCCAGGATGTAGGCAAGCAGCAAAGTACTTTTCCTTCCTTTTGGAGATAGTTTATTATGGAGAAAATTGTACTGTGTTACATCACTGTTTCTGAACTTGGTACCAAGAATTCATTCCTGTTTTGCACCAGGGATCCCCCACAACCAAATTCTTGGATCACCCACAGTGTCTCCCAGAAACGCTGCCCACGACTGTCATTACCACCGACCTTCTGCCAACTTGCACAATCACACATGGGCATCGTCTACCACTAACTCCGCTCAAGGTGGAATATATATTGATAGATCACACAAACGCATTACACACAAATAAGTCCTTTCAACAGTAAGAACAAACTTCCTTAAAAAATACAGTTTTATATCAAGGATAGAAATATTGTAAGGGGCCTCAGGCAGGAATGCAAGCAAGAATATCAACTTCTACAACTATGACTGGCACAACCTGAAGGAGACAAATGTTGTACGGGGCCTCAGAAAAGAACACAATCAAGGACATCAGCTGTGGCTGGCATCTCGGAGGAGTGCAGATTAGTGGACACCAGTAAACAGGAGAATCTCCCTTGACCTGCTGGTCACACTCTTTTTTATGCACCCCAGGACACCACTGACCCTCCTGGCCACAAGGGCACATTACTGTTCTATGAATAACTTCTTGTCCACCAGGACACAAATGTCCTTCTCCGTGGAGCTGCTTTCCAGTGGGTCTATCCCTAACCTGTACTAGTACATGGTGGTGTTCCTCCCCAGGTGTAGGACTCTACAACGCCTGTTAAACTTAATGTAGTTTAAGGTAAAAGGTAACTTAAAGGTAAAGGTTCTTAAGTTACTTTAATAATTTTTCTCCCTGTATTTTTAAAAGCACACTTGATAATTCTGAATCTCATTTCCAGATTGCCATGGGACATGCTAACTATCTGAAAGTGTGGGGCCAAAATGGGGTTCTGAGTGTTAGCAAATGTCCTGGAATGAACTGGCACTAACCAAGCTCAGCTTGAGTTTCTCTGAGCAATATTTCATTTGCCTGGATGTTGTAATGATTTTTTCATTACTAATGGTATGACATCTGGAAATATTTCAATTAAAAAGTAGCATCTAATCATAGTATCTTCTATGGAACATTTAATTAGAATATGATGGTCAGGGTACATGTTTATTTGCTTTAGTTGTTTTTTGTTTTCTTGGGGTTTTTTTGAAAGATAATTTATTAGGCAAATTATTCTCCATTATTTTGCTAATAACTTAGAATCATTTTGGTAGATCCATACTGTCTTTCATTTCAAAATATTTCATCAGGCTTTTCCATTAGGGACTGTATACAGTTACTCCCTTGAAAAAAAAAAAAAAGATTCATCACTTTTAGCTTTCCAATTTTGTATTGATAGACACATTTGCCATACTACCTTGAACATTCCCTGTATGCTATTTAAAATGCTATCACTTCAAACAAAAATGCCATTTATTTCTGAAGCTTTCAGTTTAACCATTACTTTGCTCAATGTGTGATTCCTATTGCTGCACAGAAATGCACACTCCAGTTGAAGAATTGAAATGCATAGTACTCGGGATGTACTCCTGGTGTCACTGACTGACAGTCTTGTGTTTGAACAGTAAAATGAGTTATCTGAGAAATTCTTTCATCTTTAACAAGCATATATAATCAACAACATCACATGATTTCTTTAATTTATCAAGAGTTGAAATAGTTGTTCCCCTCCCACCTCAGTTTCTTCTCAGCAGGCACATAATTTAAAACATGTAATTTATGGAAGACTTGAACTTGTAGGTATGCGAGTTATTACACAGGTTTTTATCTGCAGTATTTCCCATTATGTTTGATATGCCATTCTGATTTATAGACATTACCATATATTATTATGTATTATTACAATATACAATCTATTATGTATATCGGTATAGACATTACTGTCCAGTGCAACTCATAATAATTTATTAATTACAAGGCCAGTTCAAAGACATTAAAGTACAGAAATACTAATTCTATTGTGATGACCATGCACTCATTCCATTTGTGAGCATTAAAACCTTAAGGAAATAAGGTTGCTGTTAAACATAGCTATTTCATTCCAAACATCTAAAACATTAAAAGAAGCATGTACTCTTTTATGATTACTGACCTTTGTTATTTTAAAAATTCCATATTTTCACTTGTCTTCATGAAATATATTCCCTCTATCTTTAAGTCTAAGGATAATGTGTTTATTCTAGAGGGAAAGAGGTACTTTTTTAAAAAAAAACCTAATGATCATTCTGAAAGAGAAGCAATAAAAAAGCTCCTGTCCTGAGCACAGCTGCATGAGGGAATTTCCCAGTAGAGTATTTAGGTATTCATGTTCTGATGCAAAAGATGAAAAATGCTTTATGAACAAAACCTTGGGACAATTCCAAAACAGGATCTGAATAAACTATTGATAGAGAGGAAGAAAAAAAAAAAAAAGCTCTGTAGCTTAGGCAATACTTAGACTAAAAGAAGGAGAAATGTATTTTAAACATCATGTAGATAAGAACTTGCAGATTCACTGGAAACAGATTATGATTACAGTTTCACTTGGACACCACACAATGGTTGTGGGGCGGGACATTCTTGACATTATCATATGACAGAAATCACAAGAAAGTGACTAAGAAACTACCACAAACACTGTAACCTGCAATTCCTATGCATTTGTATTAAGAAGTACATTTTTAATTTCCTTGCCTTCCCTCAGAAACAGCTTAAGAAATCTGAATTAAATTTAAGTTGTTTAGATAATCAAGGTTCTCTGCTTTAGCCTAGAAGAGAAAGAGTTTCTTTCTCCTCCTCCCCTCCCCCCAAAAGCCTGGTTTTAAATCTTTTCATAGCCTATAGAAAATCATCACTATGATGTAAAGCTGGTACCATACGAAGTATACAGAACATCTTCATACTGAAGTTCATGGTATGAATTTCAAAATGGCCAAGTGCTGGATTCTGCATTTTGGCTACAACAACCCCCAACAGTGCTGCAGGCCTGTGGAGGAGCGACTGGAAAGCAGCTCAGGAGGGAGGGTCCTGGGGGTGTTGATCAACAGCTGGCTGAACATGAGCCTTCAGTGTGCCCAGGTGACCAAGAAGGCCAATGGCATCCTGGCCTGCATCAGGAATGGTGTCGCCAGTAGGACCTGGGAAGTGATTCTATCCTTGTACTCAGCACTAGTGGGGCCACATCTTAAGTACTCTTCAGTTCTGGGCCCCCCTCACTGCAAGAAGGACACTGAGGCACTAGAGCATGTCCAAAGAAGGGCAACAAAGCTGGGGAAGGGCCTGGAGCACATGTCTTACACGGAGTGGTTGAGAGAGTTGAGGTTGTTTAGCTTGGAGAAAAGGAGGCTCAGGGGAGACCTTATTACTCTCTACAACTACCTGAAAGGAGGTTGTAGAGAGGTGGGGGTCAGTCTGTTCAAACAAATAACAAGTGATAGAACAAGAGGAAATGGCCTTAAGTTGCACCAAAGGAAGTTTAGATTACATATGAGGAAGAATTTCTTTACTGAATGGGTTATCAGACACCAGAACAGCTTGGCCAGGGAAGTGGTCGAGTCCCCATCCCTGAGGTAGTGCTGAGGGATATGGTTTAGTCAAGGTCTTCTCAGTGTTATGTTAATGATTTAACTAGATGATCTTAAAGGTCTTTTCCAACCTAGAAAATTCTGTTATTCTGTGAAAATGGCAGAGAGAGGGTACAATTGCATTATTGTGCCTAGCTGAGGTTGAGCAGTCTTTCACAGATACCAATGTGGGGATTTTCTTCAGATGCATAGAATTTTTTTACATTTTATCATTCTTATTAATGCTTTCCTCACTCCAAGTTCATGACGTATGTAAGGAAACTCGTCTTAGGCTCAAAAAACATTCACCCAAACCCCTCCATATGTGAATTCTTGTTGTATCACAGCAACAGCCTTCAAAACATGTATACATTGCCCTCTTAGTTGTACAGTACTTAGTGCTTTTCCTGCATAAATGTCATGCTCTACTTTCAGATAATCCACCATTAGGAAAGAGTCAGAGATAGCTGAAGAAAATAATGTTTTGACTTGTCACAGGTGGAATTTTCTACAATTCCAGATATTGCGAATATTGACAGAACCTATTTAGCCATTTATATTCCTATTGTTTTTCATGGCTTTCCACTTTGAGAGCTTGATCTGATCTCTAGTATTGTTATACTAGGACTTAAATAATAGCATGAGAATTATGAATGAACTGGGCTTGAGGTTTGGTACATTAGCTCTATTACCGTATTTCACATTCTGTTACTTTTGGCCTTCCATGCACTGTGATGTGCAAATGACATCCACTCAAGCTTGCAGCAAAAGCTGCCTAAAAATTACTACCATTTGCAGTGGAAGTAGAAGCTAGTGATCCACTTTTCTCATATCTAGGACAGAAAGGTATTTTTCCAGACAGATTTGAAAAGCAGATGACACTTTACTTCTAAAGTATGACTACCATTGTATACCGTACTGTGGGAGAGTGGGGAGGGAAATTAAAAGAATCATGGAGAATACAACATCTTAAATGCATCCCAACAAATAAATATATTCCCAAGCAGTACATGTATTTTGTGTCACACACAGTCTTACGCCTTACAGCTATGAAACTACCTTGTAAAGGCAAAGGATGAAACAGTCCTTGGCATGTTTTTTTCACAAAAAAAAAAAAAAATTAGTTCATTGATACGATCTAAGTCACAAAATGGTCAGCTTATAAATGGCTCTTGAGGAACAGTTATAAATCCAGAGACTCACCAGGAGAAAAGACACTTAAAATCCATAAAGAATTCTCACCTGCTGATGAGACCAGTTGCAAGCAGAATGACACTCCACAGAAGCAAAATTTTCACTTTTTTTCCCTTTAGCAAACAGAAGATATTGAAAAAAGCAGAGCTGCATCAAGGGGATTTGTGTAGAGATGTGAACTGACTGTTCAAAAGAAACAAACAACAAAACCCTTGTTATATGTTTTAGCATTTAGGGAATCTGTGACTTTTTCAACTTCCCACTGTGATGCTATAAACACACTGTCTCTAATGCTGCCAGAGCTTATTGAAATCCCTGGTAGGTAATGTCACAATGCTTCACGCACCATGAAATTCAATTACATTTAAGAAAATTAAGGTTGAGTTTAATTACTTGTGTGCACTTTGGATAAACACATGTTCTGTTTAAAGATGTGGTTTGCAGAAGTCCTAACTTTCAGATTGAATGAATTCATTCACATGTTGTGTGTTTCATTTTGAAATTAATTTAACTACTGAAGATTCCTTGCATTTCTGAAACAAAACTGAAACAAAAAACCCACTATGTTCCAGTGAAGCTTCAGAAAAAAAAGGTAATAATTACTCTTCTGTACAGTCTCTTCTACTCTCTTCTCCCAGAGGAAAGCACATGACACTACGGAATAGGCGTGCTGCCCTGCCGTTCAGACAGCATGTCCCCAGTTAAAGTTCATTATGCTTGTTGCTAGCTGATGAAATCCAGAGTCTTCTTTCTCTATCCCTTTAAAAGCAATATTATGATGACTATTTGTTATCTATTAGTATTTTAAGAGAATAATGAGGAGCTATACCTTTTTTAATGATACTCATGCCCTAGCTTCCTCAGAGCGTTTTCCCTAGGACAAACTGTTAGAATTAGTATTTTCCTAACATTGCATTATTTCCTCCAAAAGAGTAACACAGGTTTAGGATAAATGCTCTCTATTCAGAGGCCTCTTAAGAACAACGGTATTAGACTGCCTACAGGACCCACAGGAATGAAAAGACAAATTGCATCAACATCTCTGAATCAAGTCTCTTCTTCCCTTAGAAAAAGCTGCAAATATGAAAATATGATATCTCGCCATATAGTTATTGCACTGTCAGCTTTCAGAGTGACTTTTTTTAATTTAAAGCTAAGCTGAAAAAAATATATAAGCATGAAGTACTGTTGGTGACAAATTATTTTCTTGTTAAAATTAACAAGAACAAATAATTTAACTGGATGCTGCAGAAGTAACATGAGGAAAAAATTTCTTCCTTCTTCATAAGGCCAAAGCAGGCTCTAACTACTATTGTAGTAAGACATAATGAAAAAGATGAGGGAGGACAGGGAGGAGGGAGAGAGGAGGTAGAAGGGAACAACAAAGCAATAACACATCTTAATTGTACAATATGGATCCTTTCTGCCTCTTGGGAAGCGAGGCATTACACATTGTGTTTTTAAATCAAGTTTACCAATTGTAAGACAGTCTCTGTATGGTTCTCATTGTTTTCATTTAAGAAGCAAACAGTATAAAAACAAAGAAATTAAAAAAGAAAGAAATCAACTCTAACAGTGATTTTTCATCTAGCACCTGGTATTGTCATGGCTTAAACTGATCACAGTAATGAAAATTCACAGAGAATGCTGTGTTTATTTTAAACACACTGTT
The DNA here is from genome assembly GCA_024611175.1 of Megaceryle torquata. NCBI lineage: Eukaryota > Metazoa > Chordata > Aves > Coraciiformes > Cerylidae > Megaceryle > Megaceryle torquata. The sequence continues at coordinate 18,630 of JANIJG010014332.1, forward strand.
ATCTCCATAGCCCAGTTTCAGGGGGAGGGAAGGAGGAGGAATGGGAAAAAACTGACAGAAAAAAAAAAGAATGTGGGAAAAGAAAGACTAAAGGGTACTTTTTAACACTTCCTTTGTCATCAGAGAAATAATGCTTCTATCGTCTAACTATACACTGGTGACAAATGATACCATTCGAAGTCTTCACAATACCAAACAAAATAGTATACTAGAAATGAGATTCGTAATCCTAATAAACCACCTTTTAGACATTCCTTTCCCAGCTTAGTGACCCCAAAGGTAATGTAACTCTAATTTAATACTATTTGGGAAGATAATAGAACAACTGAAATGGAAGAGAGAAAGCTCATCTTGACTCTGATCTCCCATACTTCTCACTAGTAGGGAAAGTGGCCATGTAGGAAACAATATTGTTATAATGAACAGGCATAGGTATGACGACAGAGGTACAGAGTTAAATCTTACAGGGAGAGCTGTTGTTGTTGATATTGCAGTAACAGTATGCAATTAAAAAATATTATGGATATTCAAATAAGGGGGAGAACTTTCAAACATGTTTATTTCCAAAGTCATCTGACTTCATTCTATCTTCCCTAATATTTGCAGCTGCTAGGGAAAGAACTTATCAACAGGTCAAAAACTGCATTTATTTACTCATATAAACTCCTAGTAGACCTTTTTGTGGTGAGAACACTGCTTCCAAGCAAACTGGCCAAGACACAGCCTACTTCAGTTCCTGATAATAGCCCAACCTAGGGCATTAAAACTGTAGCATAACATTTTCTACATCGCTTCTTCAGGAGCATAATAAAACAACACAAGATATATTGGCTAAAAAAATACTACAGGTTATCAGAGAAAACATACTGCACTTGCAACTACACTCCAGCAGCTGCCTGCTCTCTCACACCTGCCAGGCCCTTTTTGTGAGTGTGACAACCAGGAAAAGGAGAACAATTTACTTTGTTTCTTTCCACAGAAGCAGCTCATGCAGCCTTAACTTTTCCAGGTGGTCGTATTCTCCATCTCTCACCATCCCAAATCAACAACATCTGTTTGTTGTAAAACCATTGTTCCTTCTCACCAAAGGAGTTCCAAAGAAGTCTTCCACTCACTCACCCCTTTCCCTGCTTTCTTGAGCTCTCTTGCCATCCTTTCTGTAGACCCAACTATGCAGTCAAACAAGGTCTTTTTCATAATCAGAGTTTTGGAGAAGTTTGTCCCACTCTGAAAAGGCAATGGATTACTTTGCTGGCCTATTTGATTTACTTATATTACATTGTTTAGAAGAGCAGCATTAGGATTGGAGTTACAAAAGATGCTTAAAGATGTGCCAATCTAAAAAGCATTAGTAATTTCCCTTCATGTAAGAGTAATTTTTTTTTTTTGTGAGTTCTCTGTTAAACCATCTATAATTTAAAGCACAGAAAGTGAAATGTATGTCCCTTCATATGGGTAGTGAGCAGCTCTGTTGTAGATCATTTGTTTTATATATACTTCCAGCACTTTAAAAAAAAATCTTTTAACATGTAAATCTAATTTACAGTTTATTGATTCAATTCTGCCATAAACATATTTTATATTTCAGATCCTTGCAGAATTTTTGGTTTAGTAACATTTAGATATATTTAAGACATTTATTGACAGAAAAATTACAGAGCAAAATTTGTATATTTCACTGGAGATAATCTCTGTACATGCCCCTGGAGTCAGACTGAAATGTATTTAATGCCTTGGATGCACAGAAAAAAATGTAAAAATAAACTTAGATTCAGCTGGGGAGAGATTTTTGCATTCATTGGATCAATGACAGTCAAAATGTTACTGGCATACTATCTTGGCAATTATTTGGAAAGGAACAAAAGAGAAATAGAATATAAATCTGATGGATAAATACATGGTCACCCTACATCACTAATTCACTACGTAATTCCCACCTGTCCTTGTAATTAGAAAGAACAAACTAACCAAATCAAGAAAGATACAGAGAAGATATTTGGCTATATGAAACAACATCCATTAATATACAACTGAGATTTTTAGCTCGGAAAGAAAAACGACAGATTTGATAGCGGTCTATAAAATCAAGAGCTACATGCAGGGTAAAGAGAGAACAACTATCATATAGAAATATAACATTTGCTCTTACTTCCAGCAAAAGTACTTCTGAGAAGACAGTATAATTATTAAGCAAAAGACTTAAATTAAAGGAACAGAGAAGTGCAGAATAATGGTAGAATACCCTGCATGAGCAGATTTTTGGAAACTGAAAGTGTAAATGGGATTAAAAGGGATTAGACAACTGGATGGAAAACAGGACCATACATGTTTGTTAAACTTTCTGGTCTGCATGTAATCTCTGGCTCAGGAGTCCCTAAATCACTGACTGCCAAAAGATGGGAATATATAACCAGAGAGAGGATTACTCTACACATGTCTGGTGTTTTCCACTCTTTCCCTAAGCAGCTGCTACTGGCTTCTATCAGAAATGGGTTGCTGAGCTAGTTTAACTTTTGATCTCATCCACTCTGGCAGGTCTTGTATATCTGTCTTACTGCCCTAAATGGGTGACATATGAATTAATTCTAGCCATTTAACCTGCTTTTGAACTTAAATGAGAGCATTAAAATAGCTTGTGTTCCCACATAGTCAAAATTGTAGTTCTCACAGATGTTAAACCTAGTATTCAAGCTTTCACTTTCTGGGAATACAAGGCCAATGCTCAAAGTCAGTGTCCATATGGATGTACAAGTCAATAAATTTAAATCCTGGGGGGGGAAAAAAAAAAAAGGGCAAAAAAACCCAAAAAACTGGTGTCACCTGGTTCTTCACAATAAAGAAGTTTAAATGGCCCTTCAGCACCCAAACTGAGGTCTGGGCCCAACTGTGAAAGAAGCTGCTTGTATATAGCACAAAATTGCCTCAATTCAATCCAAATTCTGCAACATTTGCTATCTCTTTTTTTCTTCCTACAAGGATAAACTATTTTAAAATAGTTGCCACATACTCTTCATAGCATCTGCTTTTAAGAGATTATTTTGCAATATGCTGTTAAAACAAAAACAAAAAAAAAAAAGGAAGGGTAACAGAATGTTTTTATTAAAATAATGACAACTCATCTGGTCAAACTTAATGTGTGCTCAGCCATAAGGTGAGCAGCAGATTTGAGGTGTTTGATCTCAACTTGAAGGTATGTCTCTGTAGTCTTGGCTACAGCCATTTACTTCTTGCTATATTTGTTAAAATTGGGCTGTAAAATTGTGACACAATTCTAACTTGTATAAATCAACTTTAAAGTCTTATAAATTTCCACTTCTGATTTAACACTGGTTTATTCAAACCTTAGAGTTGGTCACTAACTTTCAAAATATGCCCCCATCACTGTATATATATATATATAAATACTTAAATCATATATATATATAAATCAA
>JANIJG010014332.1:23033-37877 GCA_024611175.1 Megaceryle torquata
AGATTAAAATTGCTTTCTAACTTATAATGGTTGGGCATTATAAATTTCTGATATATAGACTGCCTGGGTGTCATTCAGGACACCTACGGTTGTCAGTCTTCAAGGCTGAAGCTTTGCAGCTTGCAAGAGGACTCCTTAGCACTTAACCAGCAGGGATAGATGAAGTTCTGGGGTGGATGAAGTTTCCATGGGTGTTAACTCCTTTTATAGACCAAGTGATAAGCTGCATCAAAGCCAGTGACCTCTTCTACATCACTGTTTTCCTCGTTTCCCTTTATCTTTGAATTTTTTTCCCCAAAAGATATTTGCTCTAGCAAAGAAGAGCTGTTGTTACATGCCAGGGGTTGAGATGCTGCAACTTGTGCAGGTAGTTCTCAAAGATCAGCATTTCTGAAGGATACTGTTTAGTCAGAGTAATGATGTGTTCCTTACACTGGGCTTCAAAGGCTTTTCTTACATATTTATGAACAGTGGCCTCTCCAAACAAAAGACACACATTCAGCATCAAGTTGAAGCTCCTGCAGTTAGATACCCAACTAATTAAAATATAAGAAAAATACACATATGTAGGCTGACAAGTGCTAAAATGTATTAAAATAACAGCCTCACATGAATATACTAGTGAAGTAATTTAAGATTTTGTTTTCAAGACCACACATTGGATAACCAGATTTATTGGCTTGTTTAAATATGCATTTATGGTACGTGTTTTCAGTGTTCTTTGGTCACTACTTTTTTTTTTTTCTTATAGGGAAGTACAAGGGGCTGACAACTTTCAAATGAATTGAAGTTTAGAATTAAGTTGCTAAAAATGAATATATGACATGGTAGCATAAAAAATACCAGGACAAGCTGTTGGTCTTTGTCACAAAACACAGGCAATCAGTTCTCAAGCTGCTGAAAATAAATGAAAATTTCAGCCAGCTATCAGGCTGTTAAACTGATTTTGACAGAATCAGGGATCTGGATAGCCACATAAGCAAGAGAAGGCCGATGATTGCCTCATCCCTGAGGGCTGTAAACTTTGTCTGCAGTCTGAGTCGGGCTAAGAGTCAGAAAGCATTTGCCTGCCCTATAGACTGGCAGCGGGAAGAGACAAAGACAGCTTGGTGTGCTGCAACACTTAGTCGTGATAAACATGGCACAAAACTAGGTATTTCTGTACTTCCTAAGGTGAAAGACAAGATGGTACTGCAGGAGATCATGATCTACGGGTGTGATGGGAAATTAAAAAGAGGGCTTTGCAAAATCCTAGGAATTCTCATAATGTTATTCACCCCTATTACTGAATATCATTCTTTGTCAAGTTTAAAAGCATCATCTGTCATACTCTTATTGGTGTTAAAGTGACCTTTTGAGCTGGAAGTGTTCAAGTCATCAGCACACACATTTGGGTCACGGGTCTCTAAGGGAGAGAGTTCTTTAATACTTAGACATGTCTTAAGAAAAAGTCAGGGGAAGACCACAGCAAGAAACTTACTGAATCTATTATGCTTCATTTGCAACCAGACAACTTCTTGTCCTAATATCTGCAGAATGTTACTTTTATGTAAGAAACATGAGACTTGAAAAAACACACAATCCCCTTTGTCAGTATTTGTCTAATATCAAGCAAAATACATTCAGCATACAAATCCCCCTGTGATTATACTAGAGCTTTAAAAATCCTCCTTTTCCCAGTATTTCCTACTTTTCCCACCTGGAGCATCACCTTACACAGTATATCATGATTATCTACCTGTTCAAACCTGAGCATTTTTTCTTATCTCTTTTGGGCTATAGAACTTTTAAAAAACCTTATCAATTTATGGTGCTGTAATAGTAAGAGGCAGAATGTGGCAGCTATCAGCAGCTTAGGGAGTCAGCTTCTGTCTTTCTTACAATCATGTTGCTACCTCATGCAGCTATTAACAGTGTATATATTACAGTGAAAGCACAACATGATAAAATAGTTTTCTGAATCTGCAGAAAGTACTGATCTGGCTAAGGAAGGGGTGTGCAGTTCATTGTCATCTCAATGCTTGCTGAGTCCGGAAGTGAATGTCAAAATTGAAAATGCTGGCAGTTTTCTAAGCAGAAAGAAGAGATATAATAATCAGCTAATATCACAAGATCAGGACATACTGGCTTTGGTTGTATGATGATTCCCTAGATATTACAGATATTTACAGAATCACAACATATTTTTGAGTCTGTGATAAGCAGAACTTGACTGGTAAAGCTTGTTTCAATAAAACCTTTGCTTTAAAATATTTGGAAATGTTTAGATGTAAGGCATCAATACAGCATAGGATAGAAATACAATAGAATTCCCACTAAGTAACTTAATTCAGAAATGTTCATAGATTTTACAATCAGATATATTGATTTTATTGTTCTGGAAACAAATGAGGGGGATCTACAGCTTTTGTGAGAATATGAAAATGTCTTTGCATTTTTAAGTGTCCTAGCTATTGGAGTACCAGTGACAAGTGATCTTATAAACAGTTGCAGTAGGAGTCTGAGCTCTCTCCTCCCTAGCTCCAGAATCTCTGGCTGAACTGCTTGACATTAAATAGTTCTTCAGTGACATGAATAAAGTGAGATGGAAAGTGCTTGAGTGGAGGATGAAATGCCTCCAGAAACACAGGAAGTAAGCACACTCTTTACTAATTCAGCTCTTGCTGAGGTTGAAAATCTTCATGTTTACCTCTAGGTAAAAAGAGACAAAGTATTTTATTTGTCCTGAGAAGTTTAATTGCATTCCAGTTTTGCAACACTGGGCCCCAAAACAGTTCAAAGGCAAACAATGCTTCCAAGTGAGCTTTTGCTTCTTCATCCCCATCTGGCCCTGCTCTTAGATATCAAAAACCTTCCACAGCTGTTTATAGTCTAACTGGGAATGTGACTGGGCTCAATTTCAAGGTTATTTTTCCAGGCTATCAACATACCTGTATGTGCAAAAAAAAAGGATAACAGGTTTATTTACTTTGTCAAAGAAATAATTTTGAATCACTGAGCTTCCAATGTCACCCTTATACCAGATGTTTGGACTACAGCTATAAAGAAACCAAACAAACTGATGAACTAATTCCTGACATGGTACTTCCCTGCCTCACAAAGGAATTGCAAGGGTCAATCACTTCTTTGAATACAAGCTTCTCAAACACAATGATCATGGTTAACCATGTAGGAGAGGATTATGAAAACCGTCCTCAGGAAAAAGGTCTCACTGACAAAAATATATGACTACTCCATAAGAAAGTATTACAGGATTTAGCTTTGAGACTGTATCTACCACAGCATACTTCTAAGTACTATGTACTAGGCAGTGCATGTTATGTACTGTTTTCTGACAAACCATTTTCTGATTTGTGGAAAATGGAGGGGGCATTAATAATGACAATGGATATTTGTATCAGTCAATCTGAAGACAGCAACAAATGTCTACCTCTTACTTTTCTTACTTTTAAAGATCTTCATGGCGTTGCTGAAATTACTTCCACAGTCTCCTTGGATTTTACAGAAAGAGTTAATGTGGTCATTTGCAGTGAAAATTATTCATGCTCAAATAATGCTCCTTATAGGATTCTTATCTGTTCTCCAGACAAGAATTTAAGGGACATTTATGTGACTGAATTATGTCAGAACATACAGAACTTTTAGTAAGAGTTGGCAGAAGTCAAGCTAAGACAGAGATCAGTACTATACATAGAGTACACAAGCTGGTCACTAGCAGGGAGCTTCATGTGCAAAGTCCAGCTGCCCCAAAGGGACGGCTGCATATCCGAGAAATCAAGGTGAATGAATGACAGTGAGTCTTGCTAATAGCAGTTTATTGTTTCAATGCTGTTCATCACTCCTCTAGCTCTGGATCTGGTTTCTAAGCCTCTCAGTCAGTAGGAATTTCAATGAAAGACAACCTTAAATTAGTTAAATTATGTTCAATTAATCTGTTTTTTACTCTCTTATCTTCTTGAACTTTCTTTGACCAGGATGCTTGGTAGCCTGGTTTCTTCTGCCAGATAGGATTAAATTAATTAGGGGGTTTATTTTTCTGTCTCCCTTTATTTCTTCCCTGACTACATTGTGTCAGGAACACAGTGTCCCAGAACAAGTAGAGAAATATCTCCATAACCAAAGTATGATATAAAATATACATAAAATGTCCTGCAGTGGTCTTCTTGCAACTTTTTATCTGAATTTTATGCAAATAATGTTCTGCTTGTATCCTTTCAGCATGTCTTAAATTATATCAGGAAAACACTGAAATCAAGCATAAAGATTACCCTTTCATAGAGATTCTCAGTCACCTCAGCTCTTGATCTTTTGGGGTTTTTTATTACACTTGATTCAGTCTGTCTACGGTAGAAGGCCCTTTTTCTTTAAGAAAAATGATCCTGTAGACAAAGCTAACAGATTTTACAGGAACACAATGTACATGCAGTATAAAAAAGCAAGGCAGACAAAAATAAGACTCTAAATTGGGAAATGGTGCTCATCATTGTACATCCATCTAGCAAAAAGGGTGATGACATATTCTGCTCCCTCTGCAATATGCAAGTTTCCTGTTAACTCAGAGGAAAACAGTATGGGATTGGTACTTGGAAATCAGATCATACGGGCTTGAACAAGGTCTTAAGTAAATTCTTAGCTTTGGGCATTCAGTTAAAACCTCTCTGGACCCAACTATGTGCTCAAATGCTTTGCTGAATTAGGTTCACAATGCAATGAGAGAATCTATTCCTCCTTTTCCTGCTCCATCAGTCAAAACCAGGACAAACAGGAAAAAAAACCCCACATTTTTATACATGCTAATATTTCTTTTAAGCTTCTGAACAACAAATTCCTATTATTTGTGAAAACTTGTAAGCAAATTAGGTATTTCCTCTTTGGAACTCAACTATAGAGTAAGTTTTTATTTGTTAGTATTTTGGAATTTATTTAAAAGATTTTAAAATTTTGATTTATCTCACTTCTACCATAGTACATAAGGAACAATGTTTAACTGCCAGGCAGAGTGACCATTAAACTGCTTGTTGAACAGGAACAAGTTTTGCCATGTTATTTATTATGTCTTAATTTTTAATGGAAAATTATCAGTCATATATATGGGAAGGAATATGTTTTGTCTCTCTAATTTTAGTTTCCCTAAAGTTTCAAAGACTGAGTCAATTTGTTGCCGTCTGGTGCTCAAACTCTGAGTGGCTTTATTAGCAGTTTCCCATTTTTTCTACTTTAGCATGGGGAACTAAATACTGAAGTAGTCTGCAGATTTTAAGAGCTGTCTCTGACAGTTTTTTGAGATTAAAAAATGAGGTTTGAGGTTTTTAGTAAGAGGTTTTTTAAGAGGGTACTGCAAGATCATATTGCAAGACTCAGCCAGGGAAAGATTGCAACGGCTGAGGGGATAAGACCCAATTCTGGACCATGTTCCTGGCCTAACCTCAGACACGCCTCATCATCCCACACCTGTCTGGTGGTCCCATCTCTGAGCTGATCCCACTGCTCTCCGTCCATGGCCATAGTTGGTGTCTGAAAAAACCCATTCATCTCAGTTATATCAGGCCCTCGCTTGTTGACGGACCTGGAGGCAAAAGGGGTTGCGATCATTTTGGCATCTGTAAAGCACTGTGCAAAATATGCCATTAGGACTGAGGAAACACCTTCCTTTTCTCTGTCCACACCCTCTTTTTTATTTCTCCGTGTGTCCTTTACTGACACATTTGACTGTTCCTGGTCTCTTTCCTTCCTATGCCACTGGCTTTCAACACACAAAGAAACAGTATCAGTAGCATCACACTGCTGGTTTTGCTTAGGACAAACCCTGCCTTCTTACCTTTGTCTCCTCACCCAATTTTTATGACTGTTACTGCCCATGCTCCTCAGCCCCATGGGTAATCAGACAGCAGCAAGTGAAGGTAATATGCCTATTTAAAGTCCTTTTGAAAACTTGATAAAGAAGTGGTTTTAACTTTCTTTGCTCAGTTGAGTTCATACTTGCTGTAAAATTAATAGCTGCTGTCAGGGCTAAAAATAACTGCACTTTTTTAAATGGGCATGTCCCATCTTGACATTCATTCCTACAGTGTTTTACATTTTGTCTGAGAGATATCCACCTTTATTGAGATACAATGGCACTAGGATGGTGTCATTTTTTATTAGTTTTTTTCCCCTTGGATCTCCCTGCTACCATACAGAGGTTTCATTACTCTTTAAGCCAATAAGTGTGTATATACATAAACATATATATATAATTGCAAAAAAGAAACACAGTTTTCATATTGTCAAACAGTGCTCCTAGTGAAAACGAAAAAAAAAAGAACCTTCACAAAGCTCTCTAGCTTCACCCTCAGTAATAACTTGAATGTGATTTTACAGCCTTTATGGTGACATGTGAGAAGTTGAGGCACTTTCTCCTCTTCTTGCATCAGCTCAAACATGGAAACAAGAAGGAGTATTAAACTAAACAGTACTCCCAGCTGAGAGAAAATGTGAAGGGAAGAAAGGAAGGAGGTGTAGGAGAATACAAAATGGAAGGTGCTTTGACTCTCTCTACTGTCACTTGTACTAAAGAAGATAAGGAAAGTGTGAAAAGTATCAAAACAAATAGAGCCACTCCTGAAAGGTACTCAGCATCTTTCACTGAAATCTATTTGAACTGTGTATCACCTCATTTTAACATAACTGGTATTTACCCCCTACCATGTCAGAGCAGAGGGGAAGTTTTTTCCATCACAGTTAATTTCTATGTCTGCTTCTGGGGTTGTGGAAGTCCCACCTGGCCACCATAACATATTCCAGCATAAGTCATATGGGACCAGAATGGGTATATCGCTAGTGGCAGGATCTATCCCAGAAGTTTCCCATAGAGGAAATAGTGCCTTAGATCATAAATGTATGTAGAAATAGCAGAACTACAAAAAAAGTCTATTGTATTTTGGTTTATCTGTATTTCTCCAGATAAGCTTAGAAAACGTTAATACAAAGTTTCTCATCTTCAGGACTGCAACATCTATTTTAGAGGACCTTCCTTTTTATTTTCAGTCAATTAGCTGGTTCACTGACTTGTGAAGTACACATGCCTAAATGTTGCATTTTGACATTGACCTCTTTTCCTTTGTATTAAATGATAAATAGGAAACAATCAGAATGCAGTGAAAAGTTTTAAAATATAAAAAACCCAAGAAACATCTAGATGATGATGTAACTGTATAAAGAAATGAAACATGGAACTAGGGAAGCTTTATTATCTTTGGTGACTATTTTATTTGCCTGAATTGCTATAAATGCTCTTAACCATCAAATTATCCAGTCTTCAACAAAAAGTCACTCTGTCAACATATTTCTGTTCTATTTTGGTACTTCTATTGACTTTTCCTACATTCTGTTAACACTATTAAGTAACTCACTAAGTGATCCAAGACTTGTCATAAGGAATACTTTCTCATTCTCTGCATTTCTTTGTTCAGGATATTTTTTATTTATTTATTTTTTCATAAATAGATGCATGCAGTTATAACTTCTAAAACATAAAGAAATAGATGCTAAAGGTTTAGAGGAAAAGAAACAGCAGTGTTCTTTGGATAGCACCTCAAAATTTTTGATGATTGTCTGTTCTTGTATTTGCTCAGGCCACCATCATTCAAAGCAACCCCTAAAGGACTTGTCTTTGAAGAAGCTCCTCCTCATGCTCATGAACTTTATCCCTCTTGGACTTAGTATTAATCTAACATTCAGCTTGATGCTCTTCATCCAGGAACCAATCCTGACTGAGCAATCAATCATTTTGACAGTAATATACCAAAGAGGTTATGCTTACCCTGTTCACATCAGGGTCCACTCAGTGTCACCAGTTTCTTCAATTGACAAAGATGTTGGCAGGGCAAGTGTAACAATAGATGCATTTGAGAGTTCATAAGCAAAGGTTCTAGTGATCGAGATATAAACTCCTTCATTACTTGTAAATGTACTTCTGGGTGGATAACTTAAACCACCTAGTGTCCCTGTCTGGAAAATCAACACTTCTCCCAAATAAGACCACAGTACCACTGAGGTGATAATGTTTAACACTCTAAAACACAACAAACCCAAACAAACAAAATCAAAACAAACAAACACAACAACCAAATAAACAAACAAACAACATAAAACCACACCAGAATTAAGTAAAAGGAAGCATAACTCCCCATCCACTGGCAATAGGTGACCATCCTTCGGTGTCCATAAGCCTGTTGTCACAGTATAGCCTGTGTCACAGTATAGCTTCTGACCAGGTTTTGGTACTAGCCTAAATACTGTCACCAAATACCCTTTGTGTTCCAATTAATATGTAAGCTTTTGCTTCTTGCTTATTTTACAGTGGATTTGCACAATTGGAAAAAAGGCACATTATGTTATTAAATCTACTGTTCTACTCTTCTAAATGTACTGCTTCTACTCTTAGTCCTACTCTTTGTTACAGCCATTAGGCTGAAACTCACTGTTCACACTTGTCTGCTATGTAACTAAGTATCACAATTTTACCTAAACCCAAAATCATTACAGCAGCCAAAAACTGAATAGCATCTGGGCTTGGAGCTATTCCAGGAGTCATCTTTATGATTTATTATACCATAGTGCCTTCTTACTGCTGCAACACAGGAATGAAATGAGTGAAGCTGCTGGACCAGTGACAAGTATAAAAAACCTTAGCCAATCATCCCTGCCCCTTTTAAAACAAGGGATAGCTAAGTAAAGAGTATGTAAGTAAGCATACCTGTACTGCTAAGGGAACATAAGCCAAGAACAGAATTCATAGAATCATAGAATGCCTTGGGTTGGAAGGGATGTCCAGAGGTCAGCTAGTCCAACCCCCCCCCCGCAGTAAGCAGGCATATCCTCAACTGTATCAGGTTGCTCAGAGCCTCATCAAGCCTGAATTCCAGGAACTGATCATTGGCAGGATAACCCCGTTTGTTTTTCTCCTAGGAAATTTTTATATTTGCTCTTATTCTTTTCCAAACTTTTCTGTCCTTAATTGCTAAAACTAAATTTGTCATAAAATTGAATTAGATGAAGCTGTGTACTCGTATGTCTACAGAATTCTGTTGAGTAATGCAGTAATCATGGTAGAACATAAAGAAATTTGGAGGAGAGTTTCCTGTCATATAGAGCCAGGTAATTTTTGTGAAAAGTGATGCTATTGGAAGGACTCATCACAACTGCCCCCTTTTGCTTATATTTTTCTGTAAATCACACTGAAAGAAAAGAAGAGGAAGGAGGAAAGAGGAAAGGCAAAAGGGGAAGAGGGAAAAGGGGAGGGAGAAGGAAAAAAGAAAAATGGAAAAGGAAAAAGAGAAGGGAGAAATAAAAGATACTGTATAATTCAGCTCTAAAAGTTTTAAGATCTTTGGTTGTATTTACAACCAAAAGTACTACTTCTGCTTGTAAAAGTCTACAAATTACAGATCAGGAATTGAAAAGACAGAATGGAGGAAGCTCATACGAAAGGTACAAGGTGAACTATTGGTATCCCCCAGTATTGTACAGCCATATTTAGGCACATATGTTAAATCAAGATCTTCTATGCAATATATATTTATTAAAATGTAGTGGATAGCTACAATTGCAATCTCCCAGTTTTGTAACAATGATACCCTTTATTTAGCAATAACTAAAACATCAATGTGTTATGAACATTATTCTTACACTAAATCCAAAACACAATATGGTACCAGCTACTAGAAAGAAAATTAACTCCATCCCAGCAGAAACCAGAACAGCCTCTTAGATCTCTCTTCCATCAACAAGTAAATATGTTGGAACTTGCAGAGTAATACAGCATCTGCCATGAAAAAAGTTTCTCAGTTTGGCTTTGAAGAGGCACTACATACTAAAGTCTGATTCCAAGATGTTTAAACCTACATAAAACTTAGTGTATCATTTTTTACTTTCTAAGTTAAGTGTAGGTTTGGGTCTTTTTTTAAGGGCACAGGAGTAAGATTACATTCTGTAAAATATTTTACTGAGATTTCATAGTAATAGCACTGCTAAGTAACATGAAAAACAAACAATAGGTAGCCACTTGATGCAAGAAGGACATAAAAATCTGGCCCATTCCATTTTGCATCAGTTCAACTGCTAAAAAACATGGTTCTTTCGTTCCTTAAACTCTAAAGAGAGCAGCTTTCCTGGCTGTGATGGTTCTGCTTACTACCCATTGCTTATATAAATTAATCTTAAGACTTAAAACTGTGATGAAAATTTTTTTCAGTTTTGGTATTTACTATTTTATTCTCCCTTGCAAGATACCTTCTCAGATTGTCAATACCTGCTGAAGACTGTTTCAACCTAAAATGGAGAATATTGCCTCATTTATCTGGTCAGTGAAGATCTCTAGGAGATGATGTCTGACGCTCTCACCTAACTCCAAAATGATATTTAGACCTCTTTATTTAAAATACACATTATTATTATTAGCATCGTTCTGCCTTGTTTTTCTACTGGATATAGAATGACAAAGCCAAATCTAAGCCAGAAATTCTTCCCTGTGGATGTAGATGCATATCTGAAATGAGCTGGGAAACTGCAGGAAACAAATTAAAGGGAAATAAATGACAGCAGCTTCTTAACCATGCAGTGTAACATCCTCATTTCTTGTTACAAGGCAGAAAAGCATGCTTGGTTTAACTCAAATAAAGAGCCTGCATAGGGAGTAGAAGTAGGGCTGGTCTGACAGCAAAAGACACCTTGATTTTATAGAGGTAACAAACATGGTTTGGTGAACTGAATACACTGACCAGATATAAAATATTCTTACTGAAAATGTCTTTAATTTTTTTGTACACTGCAACCTTATTGATCAGGAACTTTTGATAGAAATGCAATATATTGTAGATTTTGCTTTCTGTTTTATTAATCCCAAATGCCTTTAGTATGTAAAATCTATTCTATTTTCATCTGTTGAACAAAAATACATCAGATCATATTCAGTAAAAGAAATTTGAAGTTCATTAGATTTTTTCCAATATTGTATTTATTGGCTGATATCTTCTGCCCCTTTGTTTCTCCAGGGAAACTGTTATGATTTTTCAGTGCTTACCTTACACACTAGTCCACTCCCAATGGAAGTTTTTATTTACAAATGGAACAGAATGTGGAAATCCACAAGCTAGCTCCTAAGGTCCCAGAGCTGTACTGTAAGACTGCAGCAAGTGAAAAAGACCTTGTTAGGCCAGATGAATATAGGCTTATTTCTAGTGTGCTTCTGATTGTGGAGCATGGAAGTTAGGCAATGCTGTGACCAGTGCCCTTCCTTGGATCAAGTGTGTATATTCTGCCTATATTCTGAAGATTAGACACTGACCTGAGATATCTGACACCACATCACCTCATGCTCTGTATGGAAAGTCTAGAAACTGAAAGCAGGAGATCCTAGGGAGCTTTACAAAGTAGGATGACCAATTCAATGAGCTATGATTTTCAGTGGAATCTGAGCTATTCTTTTATTGGAATAAGATGTGGGTCACAAAGATTTTGCAAAATACGTTTAATACTTGATGGAGGCATTGCTAAACTTATCAATAAATAAGGGGTATGACAACTTTACTACCTGGGTGTCCTTAGGAAGCCTCATGGAGAAATTAACTCTACTCTCTTGCAAGTAATTTGACACAGTTCTAGTTTGCACACATCATAAAGAAAAAGCAAAGATACTTACAATCTGTGACATCTGATATGCTATATTGTGTAAGACTTGCCTTAGCAAATTATTCAAGGGATATTAACTTTAAACACCTTTTCTACTGAATGTCCAAATAAATTTAATGTTATCACGGTGATTAATTCAGTCTCACCAAGAGCCATAAATGAATTCAAAGACACTTCTACCAATTCAGATATAACAAGTAGAAGGCCAGAAGAAATGTTGTTAGTAACATTAAATTATCATCTTGGGAGTCATCAACAAAATGTAGGATAGGATATACATGTACTGTTTTTCACATTGTCATTACATAGCTTATAAGTGACTTGAATTCAGAAAACTCTTCATGTTGGTAATTCTGAAATCCATCTTTTGAATACAAATAATATCAGCTGCTATCAATTCTGTTTCTAAAAAAATGCAGTAATCGTTTTAATAGGACCTATGGCTGTATCACAGTACTGAGCACTGGAAAAGATTAATTACAATGTGTTCTGAGCTGCTGTTGACTACAGTTTTCACTTTGTCTGATACTTTAAGAGGTCATTTTTGTATATAATGTGTGAGATTATTTTTTCTTACCATGTCAACACCATTTGATACTAGGTTCAGGATTTTGTGACTCTCTGTATATTCCTCCCAGTGTCTCAGATCTGTCACTGACATCACTGAGCACTGGTCTGCCCTTAGGATAGAAGATAATTCTAGGGGGTAGAGTCATTAAGAAGCTCAAACAACTTTTGTTCACAAACTTGTCAGGGACAGATTCAAATAAACACCCAACAAACCTACTGCCCAAGGCCAAGAACCTAGGGTAAAGGCTTCTGAATGAAAAGCCATTGCAGTGACAATCCCATCCTGTTGCCCATACTGAAAAGCTAAAGCTTTGTCAACAGGGCTCCTCTGTTTTACCCACAAGTATAGCATGCCTTTAGTCAGGAATACTACACTTTGCACAGTTTCCTGATGGTAGAGTCTGGACATTTATGTTTTCTAGCTATAATACCTGAGGCACAAATTATATCATTAAGATTTAGAATATTTGGTTGTTACAAGAGAAAAATAGATGGATGTAAACAAAAGTTCAAAACCTGTTCGTTTTTTTGTTTGTTTGTTTTGTTGGTCATTGTGTGCCAAAACAGGCAATAATATTTAAGCATGCACCAACGTCAATCAGCAATAGTTGCAGAGGGGGGTGGACTGCATCAGAAAAGGTGGCTTTGTTTCTATTTGCATTCAAATTGTGTAGAGAGAGCTTGACACAACAGGACTTTAGTCCGTAACTTTGGACTGTAAAAAAGGATTCCTTTTAACTAACCTTACTTATTTTAATGTCAGACAGCCAAGCTAAGCAAGTCATACAGGTTTCCAAGGCAGAGGATGAGTTGCTACATTGTAAAGTAAGTTTTCTCCAACTTCCACAGCTAACAGAGTAATGTGATATTAAGGTACTAAGTATTGCAATGATTGTTGCTATAGCAATTAGTAGAAATATAAGCACAGTATAAAAACATCAAGTTATCTACTAATCTGGTGGAGTACATGCAATAATTTTACAGTGGTGAGATATGAAAGAGAAAGAATCTAAAAATCGAAGTCAGTCATTGGTTCTTCCCGATTCTAGTTTACATCTGGATTTAACTTTAACCATTGACTGTGATTTTCTATATATACTCATATGTAGAGCTACAGCTGCTTCTCAACACCTCTGACAGGAAGAGAACCGGGGGCTCCAACCTCCATCTTTCCTACCTTCTAACAGGTAACATTCACTAATCACACAAATACCACTTAAGAATTCTGTTATAATGGGAAAGCAGAACCTTTTTGAGAAAGTGATTCCCATAGTAAATGCTAAATGCTATATTCCCTTTAGTAAATGCAGTGAGTTTTCAAAGCTAGTTTAAGTCCTGCTTAAGGTCATATTAACAGTCTTTCGAACAGAGGGATAAGCTACTCAGCTGGTTTTGTCTACAGCAGCAGTTCATCTAATTCTTGATATGCGATGTAGGACGCTCCCCAGAATCTACTTTTGACACAGAACAAAAGAGAAATAAAATTGTAATAATTAAAAATTCTTTGCTTACCAGCAAGTACTATTTCCTGTTCCAAAACCACACAGATATGACAGAATGAGTTATAAACAACCTTACTTCAAATTCTGTACACTCTTATTCAGACAAGCCAGATAACCACAGCTTCCCCCCCCCCCATGTACATTGTTATCAGGGAACACGATAAAATGATCACAGCCAATTGCATCAAATTTCGTTTATTCGAGCAGGCAGGCAGCAAGTAAAACAGCGCTGGGCGGCCGGGGAGTCTTTTACTCTGC
This sequence comes from Megaceryle torquata, assembly GCA_024611175.1. Taxonomy (NCBI): domain Eukaryota; kingdom Metazoa; phylum Chordata; class Aves; order Coraciiformes; family Cerylidae; genus Megaceryle; species Megaceryle torquata. The sequence goes on from JANIJG010014332.1 coordinate 37,034, forward strand.
AAGCGAAAAAGAGGCACAGCGAGGGGCATTCCCTAACTGGAGGTGTCTGTTCGGCAGAGCTGACAGAGCCCGGCTCTAAGCACCGGACTAAAGCAGAGGAAGACAGCGAGACACGTCTGCGTGCCCAGCGGAGTGGGCAGCATCCAGCTGGGACAGCAGCCTCGCCCCGATCCTGCCTGCTCAGGGAAGCCCGTGCTGCTCCCACCCCCCGCCGGGACAGCAGCCGCTCCAGCGCTGGCAAAGGGGGAAGCAGCATATGGGCCCAATGTTGAGGGATCCACTCTTTCTGCCACCCCCAGACGAGGATCTGAACTTGAGCCCGTTGCCCTGCTTGCCCTGCATTGGGATTGGGGACCATCCCCATCCCTACCTCCCCAAGAGGAAACAAGCCCTCCTCGCCCTGTCTCTTTCTTGCCTGGCTCCTGGTTATGCGGCGACTCGTTCCCTGAGGTTCCGAGTCGGAATCTGACTGGAGCCGGAGGCGGGGGGGGTGGAATATATGAAGGCGGTGTCAGTATTTCCTCCTCTACCCGAGTCCTCTTCTCCTTTACTTTTCGAGACAAACAAGCTAACTCTGGTTTCGGTTATTATCCAGAGTGTAGCATATTCACTTTCTTAGATGTTTAAAGGCTGGCAGATCCACTCTTCAAAATATCCGAACACAGGCCAATAGAGGTGGTCCCCCCTAATTTGCTTCCCACCCCATACTTCCGTAATCATTTTCGTTTTGTCCTTCCCCTTCCTAGAGAGGAAATCGTGGTATGTGAGGGAATTTTATCTGGGATTCCCGTCCCATGGGAGCAGAGAGCCTACTTTTCCTCTGTCCCATCTTCCGGAGTGCCTT
>JANIJG010014333.1:13363-62879 GCA_024611175.1 Megaceryle torquata
AAGGTAGACAACATCTCCTGCTCTCCCTGCATCTACCCATTCAGTCACACCATCATGGAAGGCTATCAGATTAGTCAGACATGGCTTGCCTTGGCTACCATTGATAACCTTCTTTTCTTCCATGTGCTGAGATATCTCCAGAATGAGCTTCTCCATCACCTTTCCAGGGCTGGAGTCTGACTGGGTTGTAATTTCCAGGGTCTTCCTTCTTGCCTTTTTTGAAGACTGGAGTGACATTGGCTTTCCTACCCTCCTCAAGCACCTCACCTGTTCTCCATGATCTTACAAAATGATGGAGAGTGGTAGAGCAACAGCATCAGCAGCTCCCTCAGCACTCGTGGGTGCAGCCCATCGGGGCTCATGGATTTGTGTGTGTGTTCAGTTTATGCAATTGATTTCTAACCCAATCGTCCTTCCAGGCTTTCTCTCTTACTTCCAGGGTTCAGGTTTCCTGAGGGCTGGTCTTGGCAATGAAGACTGAAGCAAAGAAGGCATTCAGTAACTCCACCTTCTCTGCATCCTCTGTCACCAGGGCTCCTGCATCATTCAGCAGTGGGCCCACATTTTCCCTTGTCTTTCTTTTACCATTGACTTATTTGAAGAAGCCCTTGTTCTCCTTTATTTCCTTGGCCAGAGTTAATTCCAGGAGGGCCTTGGCCTTCCTTCTTGCATCTCTACAAACCCTGACAGCGTTCCTATAATTCTCCCAAGGGACCAGTCCCTTTTTCCACGTGCTATGGACTTTATTCTTCGACGTCACTTTTTTTAGCAGCAATTTACTTATCCCTGCTGATCTCCTGCCTCCTCTACATGATTATTTTTACTCAGAAGAATGCACTTGTCTTGAGCTTGGGGGAAGTAATGTTTGAATATCAACCAGTTCTCTTGGGCTCCCTTACCTTCTAGGGTCTTAGCCCAAGGCATTCCTCCAAATAGGTCTTAGAAGAGCACAAAATTAGCCCTCCTAAAGTCCAGAGTTGCAATCTTACTTATAGCCTTGCTTCTTCCTTGGATGATACTAAACTCCACCATGTCATGATCACTACTACCAAGGCTGCCCTCAACCTTCACATCCCCTACCAAGCCTTCTGTGTTTGTTAATACAAGGTCCAGCAGTTCTCCATTCCTTGTTGGCATTTCCAACACTTGCATCAGGAAGTTCTCATCAGTGTATTGCAAGAGCCTTCTGGACTGAGTATGCTTTGCTGTGTAGCCTTTCCAACAAATACCAGGTGACTGAAGTCACTCATGACCACCAGGGCATGTGATCTTGAGGCTACCTGCAGCTGCCTGTAGAAGGTCTTGTCAACATCTTCTTTCTGGTTGGGTGGTCTGTAGTAGACACCCACAGCAGTTTTACCTATATTTGTGTGCCCCTGAATTCTCACCCATAAACGTTCACCATGTTCTTTACCACCTACTCCCCCCCCCTCCCCCCACCCCCGAAGAGCTCAATGCATTCCAGTTGCTCATGAACATAAAGAGCAACTCCACCGCCTCGCCTTCCTGGTCTAACTTTCCTAAAATGTGCATACCCATCCATGACAACATTCCAGTCATGGGAGCTATCCCACCGTGGCTCAGTGACTGCAATGAGATCACGGCCCTGTGACTGAGCACAGATCTCCAGCTCCTCCTGCTCATTCCCTGTGCTGCGTGCATCGGTGTATCAGCATTTCAGAGATGGGGTTGAGTTTCCACCCTTTAGGGGTGGAAGACCTTCTGGTTTTTAAAACTGCCAACATGCTGCCCCACAAGTGCTCCTCAGCCTTTCAACTTCCTCTCATAACTCTGCTACATGGCAGAGGAGCCCATCTGCCTGTTCACAGTGCACACAGCCCTTCCCCTCCCTGTCATCAGCTGCCAGTGCCAGGCTGTACCATCCCTTACAGCCTGTGGCCCAGACCACTGCATGTTTCTGCAGGCACTCCGTCCAAATTCCCACACACACCCTGGCAAGCACTGAGCACGGGACCTGCTTCTGGGTGGAGACCACGGCTGAGATTTTCCTAAAGCTCAGACTCCCCTGTCAAGTGGCAGAGCTGCTGTTTCCCCAGCACATACTCTTCTGTGACAGCCACTGCCTCACTGTTTGTGCTCCGAGTGCTATACATCCTCCATTAATAACTAAAAAGCAAGCTGCTCTCCAGCATTATCTCAGTCATACATTAGTTTTACTAGAAAAAAAAAACAAACCCAAAACCACTTCAGACTTGTACTTAGCTACACCTAATTACATGCAAGGCTTCCTCCCCCCAGTCAGATTAGACTCTCACATATGTGCAGGGCTCATCTTACACGAGCTTCCTATAGTCTTGGTACAGTCAGGGAGACAATATAAAAAGGAGGGGGATGAGAGCGGAAAAGGAGTTTTCTCTCCATCACGTGGCTTTGCACCCTTTTTTCCAGGAGCCTTTCTTCATCACAGCTCTTAAATCCCATTGCCATAGAAATGCTAGTTTCATTTGCCATTATTACCCCAGTCAAGATCTTCATGTCTGTTCCAATCGTACTATGTAGCGTAAAAACATTAATTGGTGCATCTAGGGCTCTACACAATTTCTTAATTTCTTTCCCTGCAAAGAGCTTGAGCTGGAAAGGTCTTCAGGAAAATTGCTTTACCAGTTTCTCTCTAAAAGAGGATTTTGAGAGCTAATTATATCCAAAGTGTGCTCCCTGTGCCATCACAAGATAAACCACCACCGTTTTGTTAAGTGTCTCTTAATAACAATGGATTTATTACCACATAGTTATGTCCACTTCTCAGAGGGGAGGACAGCACATTTATTGCTTCCTCTTCCTTTGCAATCATGGACTAATTCTAATTAAGTGTTGATCTTCTCAACAAGGCATTACTGATAGCTTAGGTTCATCCTTTTTACAATTTTTACTATTAGGTACATAAGAGAAAAAAAAATGTTTAGGAGATGAAAGGCTGCTGAAGAAGCAATAGTGGTAAGTGACTAATGGACGAATTTGCACTGAATAAATTTTCTGGGGAAACTTGCTATTCCTGCCCAGATTTGCTTTATGATATTACATTCTCTCTCACTCCCCCACACGCCCATTTGCATTTCATACACAGGTCTGACCAACAGTAACTGCAGAAGAGAAATACTATTATAGATAGTAAATGTGCAAGCCTGACCTTCTCTCTAATTGGATAATGTCTCCTAAGACATTCAGAGTCTGATTTTCTTCTTGGTTACATGGATGTAAATCAGGATGAGTTTCTTCTGAGATCAGAAGAATTATATCCTTAGCCTTTATGCCTTCTGGTGGTCTATTACACAAAAGCATGCACATCCTTTTGCCATAGGTAGCTGAGACATTTGTCCATCTGTAGCACATTGCCACTAGGATTCAAGATGAACCAGCATCCTTAATTAAGATACAGGGCAAGATCCAATAAACATCAACAGTAAAAATTGATTTGTCCAGTCCCTGAATCACTAGCATTTAAACTATGACTTGATCTTGGGTGACACTGCACATGACAACACTGCTGCATAAGGAAAACTTTTCAGGAGGATTTGCATTTTTCAGGCCAGCTTTTAAAGATGAGGTCCTGAAGACAGTACAAATTCAAAAGTCAACTGTACTGCTTAACGTGAAAGTTTATAATCACTAGCTATAGAAATAAAACAACCATGTTAGTTCAAACAAAATTCCCACAGTTTTCCCTTGGGAGGAGGTAACCTTCTGGCTATAAAACTTGTGGCCCACTAATGAGAAGCTTGGGAACAGCATGTAAGAGTGTGAAATAAGCTCTCGTGCCAGAATTCAGAAGTTCTTATCTTCATCCTAGTTTTAACCTATGAAATAAAAAGGGTATTTGAAAAAGTGTTCCAATTAATTTTAAGAAACCCACCAAACCAGCATTTTTGATCAAACAGACAGTAAACTCGATATATAGGGAACCAATTGTTCCGAGTTAGTCAGGGGAAGTGCTGCAACAGTTACTTTTAATGAGTGAGAAATAAAAGACTTTCTAGAAGACAAACCACTGAAAAAAAATCATGGCTTAAATCTTGGACCATAAGCTTATAGAAGAATATACACATCAAAGGATTGTGGGGCATTGGCAAATAAAGATAGACTTAATCAAAAGAATATTTACATATGAATAATATAACTTGTTACACATTTATAGCCCTAAGTGGAAAATTAATTTGCAATTCAAACCAACTGGGTCAGCTAACAAATGCCAATTAATGATGAACACCACTAATGAGAGGACTGTATTTAACTGGTTTAAAATGCTTTATAGTGTATGGTAAGCACTTACCAGAAGAGATTTACTAGTTGCACAGCAACACAAGAGAAGAGATCAGTACAGAAGAAAAAAATAATAATGTGGGTTACGATCTTTTTATTTCCATTTATTAAAAACCAAACAATTATTAGCTTAACCAACAAACAAACAAAACCCTTGGAAGGTGTGGTTAAAAAGATGCTGAAATTGGGCAAAATGCACTACAATCAGCTGCAGCTAAAAAAAAGACATTGAGCAGAGAAGGAATTTTCCTGGGATATTTCAATACTGTAAGAGCAGCCCAACAATGACTGAAAGAGAAACTCTCATCTTCCTTTCTCCATCTTCCTGTATTTCCCCATCAGTGTGTTTAATGTATTCAAGAGCACCTTCATGAAGGGTTTTCCACTGACACATAATGGAGGACAAAGCCCAGTGTACAAGGTGACAGCATAAAGTATGAGTTATCTCTATGGAGACAGATAGGTGGGGGACAGAGGAGCAAAAAAACAACTGAGTAAGCAATAATATAAACAGCTTTCTGTGCAAACACCTCAGGAAAAGCACACTAAAATTTAGAGGCACCACCAAGATAATCTCTTTGTCATCTCCTCCCATAACAACCATTCATAGATAATGAACAGAATACAAGTGCAGAATATTTGCACAAAGCCTTTCCTTGAAGGTTGTTGTTCACATCTCAGGCCTGCAGAACTACCCAGAGCTCTACAGAGCATAAGGGAGATAACAGCACCACCTCTAAAAAGGTCAGTAACTGCAGTCCCAAGGCTCACTGGCACAGAAGAGTCTGAATTGATTACTTCAGTCACTTTAAAAGTCCATTTAATGGCAGCACTCAGTCCAGAAGGCCAGGCTAAATCTAGTCCCAAACAAACCTGACCAGCAGCACACAGTGCAGACAGAAGGGCCACAGCACCAACTGCTTTCCTCTACTGTTTCATCACTAGTGCACCAAATTACCAGCACACATAGGTGTAACCTAAAAGCACCAGGCAAACAAAATAAGTTCTCTCAGAGGGCTTTCTGCAGATCGAAATTGTACACAAGAAGTCACACAGAAGCTGGTTATTGAGACAAGCACTAGCAACAGCTTACTAGTTGCAAAAGCCAGTGGAGAAACTAAAAATGACACAGCTCATGAACCAGAGCAGGTAAATATAATTGGATAAATTAAAAAATTATAAAATTTCCTCTCATTTCCCTGCACAAACACAAACACAAGTATTTTATCACATCTAGAATGCCACAATTGCAAACTGTTTGAAGTGATTGGTCAATGAAGGCACTCCAAGGTTAACCTTCCCATGAGATTTATGTTAAGAATAACATAAAAATAAATATATCCATCCAACATCAGGACATAGTTTATAGTTTCCATATTATAGAGGCAGCTACTACCTAAGCACCCATCAGAGTAAATAATTAATTAGTAGAAAGATGAGTATTTCCAGTCACATCTTTCTAGGATTGTCACATCTGAAATGCTGTTCCAAAGAAATCCACCTTGAGGAATGGTCTCTGAACAGAAGAAAGTTCGAGGCACAACTCAGTATAAAGGGCTACCAAGATGTGTCGAGATTTGATCAGGGTTTATTTCATATTTGTTCACGAGGTGCTTCCTAGTCATTTCCACAGGAAGGAAATGTTACTGGTATGTTTAGAGCAATAAACTACAATTTGAGACAATAACAGAACACAACCAAACACACCAAGCACTTGAACTGTGCATAAAATTCTACTCTACCTGCCCAGGAAACATTTCATAAGGCAACTTGAGTTAAAACATCACATCCAACTAGTGAAATATCACTTAAAGAAATTAAAAACACCCTCCCCCTCTAAATAATTATACCTTTCATTCATCAGTGACATGCAGTGGTTAGGATTCTTAAGAGCAAATCATGAAGCTGTCTTTTCCATATTCTGCCATTTGGAAGCTTGTAATATCCCACACCTCCATTCCTTCTGGTTAGGAGGCCAAATAACACTTTACTGCCATCTGTTATTTTGGGACTTCTCATGACTATTTCATGATCCTGTCAGAGTGCCATTTTGCTGTTCCTGTTTATTCTGGGGGATGAACAGCAAGCTCTGACATCGTTATGTGTGTAGCTGCACGTCCTGTGATATCCGAGACATCTCCTCCCTCCAGAGGCTCTTGTTAGAGAAATGCAAGAGCTCAGAAATGGAGCGTGCAAAAATAAATTGAAATACAACCCTTTGCAGTAAATTATGTGTGAACTTGATGATACTGGTTCTACACATCCATGATTATTAAAGTTGCTGGGAAGGTCTCTGTCCATGGCACTGAAGAGGAAACACAACATTGCATTTTTCTTAAATAGAGGTTGTGTTAAAGAAAAACAAACAAACAAAAAACCCAACCAAACAACACAACAGTACTTAGCAGATGTAATGATTTTGTCAAAACCCTCTTTGAGCATGTGCTCAAATTATCTGCTCCAAATTATGATTACATTCCTTCTGGTGAAAAAAGGCAAAACAAAACAAACAAAAAAACCAACAAACCCAAAGCTACCAAAAAACCACCAAACAAAAAAACACCACCAACCAAGCAACCAAAACATATGCATTTCAGTATCTCAAGTGTGCCAGAACGGGTAAAAGTGCAAGGAGGGTTTCATACGAATTTCTTGATAGAAACACCATTGCCATAACAACAGGATAGGGGGGAAATGCCAGAAACACATAAAACTTTAATGATGAAAGAGATCTAGTTTCAGGTCCTCTCTATTATATGCTACAGCTCATTTACTACAGCTAAATACATATTTCAAACCAGCAAGCATCTATTTTTCTTTGCTCCTCCTCTCCTTTACCATAACTAAATACTCCAGAAGGCATTAAGTCATTATCCTTGTGAGGAAAGTGGCTTTATCACTGTTCGTTGGCATTAGGGTAAGTCCATCAGATAGCACCAATCAACCTGCCTCAAGTCATATTAGAAACCTCCCACAGGCACAGAACTGCATTGCAGACTGACAAAACCATGCACGACCTTACCTTCGGGACATCTCCCTTCCCACCAGTGCTGAGCAGATGCTCAGCCCCTTCCCAAGATTTAGAAAAGGTCAGGCATGGATATTTTGGTAACAGAAAAAGCGCTGTGCTGCATAACTGGTGTAGAGAGCATTAGGGATTCCCTCCTGCATTTGTTCCAATTACAAAAGAGGCTCCCTAGGTTCCACCAAAAAAAAAATATTTCTTCATTTGTACAAGCTGTACTTATGTGGAAAGGAATGCCTGGAATACGACCTCTCTTTAAAGGGACGATGGTCTCCAGAACAATTTTCAAAGCAGGTATTTGTCATCTACATGACATTGCCTAGAAGAATTGCCCCTCAGGATAAACAATGTCAAATTACTTGTAAATACTGTTTTTTTCTTTTCTTCCTTCACCTCCCTTTTTTCTATTCCTCTAGAGGCTGAATTACTGTGGTTTTTTATTTCCATGGAGTTCCTAAATGCTATTATTATTCCTTTCATGCATCTAACTCAGAGCCCTACAACTACCTTACTTCCTGACAGGTTTGAGCCTAACCTTTCCCACAGGGGACAAATTCTTATGAAAAAAAACAATTAAAAAGCCTTTAAGTTTTACATGTTGCATGGAAAGCTGCTTTTTAGCCATGACCATTGTACTTTATCTGTCATCTTCTCTCAGATGTATTTAGGATGTCACAAAGACTTTAGCAAGCTGTTGGCTAGGCTTCTGTTGAAAGTTCCTTACAGCCAGGGAAGTTTTATCTTCTGCCTATCTGTCTTGTGGTCGTGAATCTAGCCCCTAGATGGTGTTTCAGTCAACTCTATCACATGCTTCTGGTTTTAACATAGTTGGATAGTAGGACAGTGGCAGGTAGTAAAGTCTGGGGTAAATAATACCTTCTACCTACAACACACTCTTATGCTGCTGCTTTACAGGGCCATTAGAGACAAGTGTTAGTCAGTGGTGTGGCACAGAGCACCCAGGTGCACATCTGCTCATGCTCCCTGCTCCCACTCATCACAGCCATGGGCTGTCTTGAGTTCAAATCCCTGCTGCTCCTGGTGAGGTCTGACCCCATATCTCCCATCTCTTAGCATACTCTGCAAGGCTTTACAGATAGAGAAGGACACCACAGGACCTTTGCTGGGAAGACTTAGGTTGTGGTCCCACATTAAAATAAATAAATAAATAAATTGTGTGGCCACCCTGGAATACAAATTCAGGTCTCTTAAGAAGAAATGCCCAGCCCTACCACATGACCAACACAACATCAGCCCAGCAGTGCCAAGTTCACCACATCCAGGTTCATTTAGAGAAGCAACCCTCTCACAGAATCTCCCTTTGCACAAACAGGCTAAGCAAGCTCCAAAACGTACCACGGCCCTTCTCTGTTCAGCTCCCCCTGCTCACATGCCCCATTACTGAAATGACAACTTCATACTGCAATGTGAAGGTAACCCCACAAAATCAGCTGGCAAATACTTTGTTCTGCCCTAGCAGCAACCTGCAGATGGTAGTCTTGGATTCAGATAATAGGAGAGAGCTTTTAATCAGTTTACAGATAATAGTAGCAAGTAATTTTTCCCTCAGAAGAAAAGAAACAAGGAAAAAAAAACAAAACAAAACAAAACTTTTCTGACCTGGAAGAAATTCTACCCAAGATAAAACAATTGCTGAATGCTACCCTCTGTAAACAGCAGCAAGTCATTAGCCTTTTAATTTCCCATGTCATTCACTTGATCTGGTCACTCTCCATAGGTAAGTCTTCTGAGAGCCAAGCTCTAGCATTATTTCACTAGTTAAGTTTCCTTAAATTACAGGATGATAAATCCTCTGTTTCCCTTTGGTGAGAGATCAGTGGGAATCTCCAATGGCAGGTAGCCATCCAATATTTCAAAAGTCTGAGTGTTCCAAGGTGTCTTTGCCATTGCTTTGTGTAAACTGGGACTCACTCAATGTCACACAGAACAACTTATTCTCTGAGCCATCTTCTGACTTCTAGACCCCTGAATACTTCAAACTACCAGTTTAAATACTATTTTGTTACTTCTAATAGCACGGTGGTTTTTGGCCATCTATTCTTTTTCCATGTAAAATTTATCCCAGTATAGTTTTCTCAGCTACTGCTGCTACACTTGAACTTACATCCTTTGCATTCCATCTGTTTCTTGGTGATGACAAATAACACCAAAAGCCTGCAGCAGTGCACGTGTGATGCTACAGCCCAGGCTTTTTTGTGCATCTAGATTTCCCATTCATTACATTTATTCAGAACTAAGGTGCTTCCTCAAAATACACTTTCTGGGATCCTTAGGAAAAGGGAATAACCTATAAATTGCTTCAGCATCTTTATATCTATATATTCATCAGCGTGCTAAAGTAAACAAGTTGCCCTAGGGAGACAGACCTTTCTGCAAGTAAATGGTTTCTCCCAAGACCCTTTCAGCAGGAACCCAGGCTCCAAGAGCAGCAAATTGTTTATCCCTTCTTTCCATTTCTTTTGCAGCATTGTCCTGTAAGAACACTCATATGTTGGTTGGTAACATCCCTCCTGGAGCTTGGGCACAGCGTGTTCCCACTACAGAGAACACCCTTTGCCTGACCCTGATGGATGATTACAGAGTAGCTCTGATTCAGCAGTAACTTTCCTGCACTGCATCATTAAGCTGGGACACAATTAAACTGCCTCTGCCACCATCCACAGCTCTCAGCAAACTCCATCCTGACTTAAAAAAAAAAAAAACAAAAAAGTTGTTTTCTGCTTCCTCTATTAAAAACAACTCTACATTTCACAACGGTAGCACACTAGCTGCTTTATTCTCCTCGTCAGATTCACTTTTACATAATAACCTTATCTCTCCCCAGACAATGAAAACCTTGGTGTTAAGTACCCAATCTTGCAAGCTTTATACTTTTCCAGAACAAACAATTATCTAACCTCGCTTCAAGCAGCAGTGACTGAATTTCCCATCTGAACCCCATCAGGCTCCAGAACAATTAAGTCAACACATGCTAATTATGGTTTTGTACCCTCACTACTATGAATCTGTCTAAAATATTAGCTTACTAAAATAGATTTTCCACAGATATGTAATATACATCGTCTACAGGAGATTAAATATCCTTTATTATACAGAAACAGTGAGCATTTATTACTCTGAAAGAGTCGTCCCAAGGACAAGCCATAAATAGGATGATGCCTATTAAAGGAATACATAGGTCCTAAATTCTTGCCCACGCTCTACAAATTTACATCCACAGTCCCATTTGAATATAAATTCAACCAAGAGATTTCATAACAGTTTTCATGTAGGTCCCAGAACTAAATTATCTCACACAGAGAGAGGAGTTGTCACACCTCCCTCATTGACACCTACTCTGAGCTGGGAGAACTTTAAGACTCGTGTATTGGGGCTTACTGCAAACATCACTCAAACTGCACTGTTCCCAAAGCAATCAGAACCTAAAATCTGTTTAAAAAGGGGGAAACGCTGAAGACACAGTAAACATAGAAAGTCAAGTATGATCACAACAGTTAATCATGTTTTAAGGCTTTATGTTTGTTTTGGGGTGATTTTGGGGGGTTTTGGGGGGGTTTTTTGTTTTTTTTTTTACCTGCATCAAATTAAAATGAAGGAGACATGCCACCCAACATCAAAAATGTGCAAGTGCTGTTTAAGTGCTTTAGCAAATAAGATAGCACCTGAATTATAAGGAGGAATCCTGCCATGCGAACCCTCCTAGTCTGCAGGTGCACAGAAGGAAGGACCAAATGCCTCCTCTTAATCATACGTAGCAATTTCAGGATTTGTGACCATTCTCTGATTAACTTAGAGCTTTTTGCAGAGAGGTCTCATCAGTTTAAATCACAAACGTTGTTGGCCTGGTGTTCTTGTACCTCTCAAAGACAACCAAAAGCAAATAAAACCAAAACAAATAACCCCTCAGTGCTACTTTACAGAATAATCAAGGCACGAGGGAACGTGGGTCCAGGGTTGAGAACAGGATACATATTCTCTAGCCCATAAGGCTCAGTCATGACTTCTTCCTCAGCAGAGATCAGAGCAGGTCTGACACATTTCTCCCTCTCAGAACATACCATGAGAGTTTAGGCAGATACTGACTAGACTACTACTAACTTTGAGGAGAGATAGAAGCAGCCCTAGCTGGAGAGTGCTGACGTTCTTCAGGCACAGCCTCGGGGACCTCTGAGGCTCTTCTGCATCACAGATTTGAAATATGAGCTTGACTTCACAAGAGGCAAGAGTCCAACATACCTCTGCATACACAGAAGGCAGGCAGTGGTTTCCATGGCAATGCTCATCTTAGAGCTTTCCACTCATCCACCCTGCTCCTCTTTGACACGTATCCCAGGCACACGTCTCTGCCTGTGCTCATCAGCGTGCTTGCAAAAAAAGTCTCTTGACATGCAGGCCTTCTGCCTTCCTTCTGCTTGCAGGATTCCCATGGGTACCTGGGAAGGCAGAGGTGTCTTTGGGGACATGCCTGAATTTTTCAGACAGAATGAACAATTAGATGAAAATCCCAGTGGGCTTGAGAGGATGGGCATATTTTAGCTGTGAACATTTCCAGCTTCAAATGCCAGATCACAATAGGAAGACACAATGGTCTTAATAGCCAGGATAAGGTCCCACCAGCAGAGCAAAACTCAAAGCTATGATCCTTGTTTTGACAAAACATAGCTCTCCTACCTTTAATCCCTTACCTATCTTCTGATAAAATGCCTCATGGTTTGCTCCCTCCACAGTTTGGGGCTTTATTTCTGGTTATGTGAGGAGTAACAGACCTTTTTTCAATGCCTATATTTTTAAAGGAAGCAAAGTTCTTGGGTTTGCAGGAGGAAGACTGTCGACTGAAAATGCACTAATGCTCCTGCCCAATCTGTTCCAGTGACTGATTGCACAGCACAAGCTAACATCATGCAGTGTCCAGCTACAAGCACGATCAGCAGCACCAGAGGCATTTGCCATGCTTCTGAGGATTACCAGTGCTCACAACAAATTGGTAAAACCTGGCAAAGCTCATGCACCATGGAGCAGTAGCCCTGTTCAGGGAATTAACTTTCAACTTTGGATTTTCAGTCTTACAGTGCTGAGGTCTGAATACTGATGCTGTAGTGTGGGAGAAAGAAGAGGAGGTGACTTTCCTCTGCACACAAACACCTGGTAATAAATATTTTCCTGAGACAGAAACCCAAAAGTTTCACAAAATAACCAACAGCAAATCACAGCTGAAAGCAAATGTTAATATACTAGTTATTTCCATAGCAAATCAGTTAGCTATTTCTTTTGTGTTGAGCTTAGAGCCAATGACTAGAAATAAAATTTAAAAAAAATATTTAAAAACAAATGAACAAACCAAAACCAAGGCCAAAAAAACCAACACCTTCCCGTAGTACAGGAGATTACCAAGGCTATGTTAATCAGGACAGTCAAAGGTCACCAAAGACTTGCTTTAGATAAAGAACTTCCCTTCTAAAATAAAAGCAATGCATCTTGAAAGAACAAGCTGTACCTGAGCTCTAACAAAGCTAGAGTACCAAATTTCAGTATATAATAATTTATACTTGTAGATAGTGCTAAGTAATTTCACAATTAGCTACAGAGGTGTCAGTTGGAACTGGGAAAAAAAAAAAAAAAAAGAAGGTGTATCTACTCCCAAAGCAGCATATTAGACATCAAAGTTTCTATAAGTCATTAAAAACCCCCAACATAAAAAAAAAATCTGATTTTATTTGTTCCTACTCATCTTACGGCATTGCAGCTCCCATCCAGATTTGATCTTTCAAAAAGCATAACCACAGCTATTCTGGAAAATGTCAAAAATATTGTTACTGACGTTAAGGAGATATGAAATAATGCAGTATTTGCATGCTGTGTCATAATGACCTGTAGCTTAAATCTCACAGAATAACAGTCGTAAATGGAAATTTGAATGCTATGAAGATGAATTCTGTCTGTCGCTTGCTTTCAAATAAAAGGAATATTTGTTGCATATACAAGTTTACAAGGTCTCAGTTAAGGGCTAGAGGGACAAGGTGCCTGATCTATATTTACACTGAGATTAAAAAAAGAAGTGGAGCAGATGCAGAACTTTATTAAAGAGCATTCAGCTTTGATACCTCAGTTCTACCTTTTGCTTTTCAAAAGTTCTACAATACAATTGCAAATTTTAATGAAAGAGAAAAGCTTTCCTAAATAATGCTCTCTATCCCTCTTACTACATTCTGAGATTCAAGATTCCTCTGAAGATACCCAGAGAAATTAAATGTTTGCATTCAACAGGAAAAAAGCTTTTCTGGACATCTGCCACAACGAAGACTAATCTACACTCTCCTCCTCATTCCCCTCCCACTAACACACAGGTTTCACAAGGCAAAAAACACACCAAATAAACCCCACAGGATGAATATCCCAGGCTCCAAACAGAGAAGCTGCATGCAGGAGAAGGCTGCAGCTTGGTACCACAGAGTACACTCCTTCACTACAGAGCATGGACTGAAAGGGACAGGAACAGGCAGAGATGATGCATCTTGTTACAAAGCCTTTCATGGCATGACACTAGAAAAGAAGTAGAAAGAGAGCAGAGCAATGCCTGCAAATGCCAAGTTCAGGGAAAACTCAAACACTTATTTGCCCCCAGTTTCTGCAGTGTAATGTAAAAGAGCTACTGTGGTAAAACTGCATAGATTTGCAAAACAAGAGCCTGTGTAAGATGGGATGCGGATGACAGGGAAGAAACAACAGCAAGAAATCATCTGTGCAGGTGCAATAACAGTACATGACGTTGTTAATTTGATATTGAGGAACTGCTCAACCAATGCCCAGCACAGACCCTTCCAGAGCAGTGCATACCCTGCTCTGTCAACCTTCAGTCTGAGAATCTGCATTTTCAGACAACTTTACTTCTTGCAATAGCTTGAGTGATGAATTTTCCAGCAGGTCAAGGGAGGTTCTCCTCCCCCTCTGCACTAGAGAGACCACATCTGGAGTGTGGTGTCCAGTTCTGGGCTCCCCAGTTCAAGAGGGACAGGGCAATAGTAGAGAGTCCAGTGGAGGCTACAAGAAAGATGAAGGGACTGGAATATCTCTCTTATGAGGAAAGGCTGAGACACCCAGGGCTGTTTAGGCTGGAGAAGAGAAGATCTGAAGGGGATCTTATGAATGTTTACAAATCTCTGCAGGGTGGGTGTCAAGTAGAAGGGGCCAGACTCCTTACTGGTACCCAGTAACAGGATGAGAAGTAATGGTCACAAGCTGGAACACAGGAAGTTCCACCTCAACATGGGCAAAAAATTATTTCCTGCAAAGGTGACAGAGTCTGGAAGAGGCTGCCTGGAGAAGATGTGGAGTCTCCTCCTCTAAAGGCTTTCAAAATCTGCCTGGATCTGTTCCTGTGTGGCCTGCCCTGGGTAATCCTGCTCTGGCGGGGGGGTTGAACTTGATCTCCAGAGGTCCCTTCCAACTCCTACCATTCTATGATTACAGTGCCCCAGTCACTTCCAGACTACAAACTCCCACTGGATTTTGCTGAACTAAGTTACATTGCATTTGGCAACTGGCACAAGTCCTCCTAATGTCACATCAACACAAGATTTTTACATGAGGTCAGATTCTCTTGTGGTAAAACTTTGGCACAGTCCACTGAGGTGGTCAGAATTGGAACTAAATCAATTTATATTAGCAATGGTCCAAGGTCTAGCATTATTTTCATGCTAGAACTGAAAGTAACTTAGGGTGCTAAACAAAATCTGTTGCCTCACTTCATTTTCTTGTTTCTGCCAATTTTCTCTTGCTCTTCCTTGCCAGCTTTGGTCTGCGGTAGTGCTTCCTATAGGAGGGAGGAAAACATTTCAGCCCTTTGAGTTACATTTAATTTTCTCTTTCAGAAATTGCCATCGTTACTAATTACAATTGTGCACCTATCAGCATGTTTTGTTAGGAGCATTTTCAGTGTGAAGAGATAAGCTAGCTCCCCACCACCTCATCTACCCTCCTACTCTCCAGCTCCATTATGAAAGCAAACAGACGTTTTTCAAAACAGCTGATGAAAGTCTTGGGTCCCATTCCCTGGCAGCCACACTTGATAAATTACCAAATCGTACAAGCTTTGCCTAATCTGTTTGCTTTACTGAAAGTAGTTTATTTTTAATATTAGAGAAGGAAAAAATAAAATTAAAAAGTCTTATTAAATAAATACAATCAAGAACTAGATTATTGGCCCTGGACAGAAGAAAATAATAAGAAAGAAAAAGAGTATGAGATTTCTCTATTTCAGATTAGACACATATCATTCATCTCGTCTTGACTGATAACATTCAGTCTCTTGTCAGGTCACATGGGGGAAAAGTGACTTTGGTACAGAATATAAAAATATCCACTTAAAACAGCTATGCTCTGCATCTCTTCCCAGTGCAAACTCTGTTTATGGTAATGTCTTCCAGACCTTAGCAAGGACAAAGGAGCATTTAATGTAATGCTAGAAAACCACCTGATTAAAATAAATAAAATTGTTGGGGGTGGGGAGGGGAGAGAGGATGGGGACCAAACTAAAACACCACAAAACACTCATCATGGAGTAAAACAAAAATCCAAAGGACAAATTCTAAGTGTGTAGGAGTGTGGGAGGGGGGGAAAATCAGAGTGCTTCAGGGGTCTGACAATCTCATATGCAATACTATATATATGTGCAAGTGCTTTCACCCCAATTTTGCACTTGCATGAAAGGATATAAAAATAAAAGCTATCATTGGAAGGAGCACTTATAAATGCAGGCCTGTGCACATAGTATATCTAGTGACTGAAAATACAAGACTTCCTGAGTCACATCAGAAGCAGGAAGATGTAATCCCTTCTGTGTCAAGGAGGCAGAGATCACCAAAGTCCAAGGGAGGCCACCAATTTCATTGTGCACCAGACTGGACCTACAATCACGATAATCACCATAGTACAATATCTGCCATCACTGATGTGCAACATTTAATTCCAGGCTTCAAATGTATCTTCCACTTGGAAAATAATGGCTATTATGTGGGCTACTGAAGCATGCAGGAAAAGGAAAAGTAACTAAATCAAAAGCCAGGTTCAAGTTTTGCCCTCCACTTGAAAGTGTTTGCATTTTTGCACGTACCTGAGCTTTCTTCACTGCTTTACTGGCAAACACTGACTTTTCAGAAGGTATCTTTATTTGCAGCCTTCTAAACAGCAACAAAGTGACTGACTCATAAGTTCTCTGGGCCATTTACACCTTCCCCCAACCCTGCAAATAAGACTGTGTTCTTTGTGAGGATGTATCTTTTCCTCTGAAGCAACCAGAATGGATTTTCTGTGACATTCATGTGCTTTGGAATACTGTCACTCACACCAAGAGTCTGTCAGCAGAAGGTCAAGCCTTAGCAGCTTTCACTTTCTCTCCTTTGTTTTCTTCTGATAGGAAAGACAGACACGAGCTAATAATACTTGCCACGACAGACACTTACCTGGAATTGTCCAGTTCCTCAGGCCACTGCCAAGGGAGCCCTTTTGAACTGATGCTTAGGAAAGGAACCTCTGCTACTAAGTGGAGGTTTACATCGTGGAAAATGTGGAGAGCTGGTCAAATTTCTGATCAGAAGAGCTAAATACTAAGTATTTTTACTGGGTATTTTTAAGAGGGCAGGAAGAATCTCTGGTTTTTCCATTGACTCATCCCAGCACAATCTAGATAAGGATGTATGAAAAGAACATAGTGCAACTAATAGTCTTTCTTGCATTTTCAATGATGCATCTAAATCCTGATCAAGAAAACATTGTTGAGTCTTCATTTTCATGCTTATCTCTTTGATTTGTTCTTGCTCTTCTCAGAATTATAAAGTCATTTGATTGGAATAGGCTGAGAATAAGAAAGCAATGATAAAACATAGGAAGAGAGCAACTGGTGGCAGAAAGTGGAGAAGATGGAGCAGAACACAGTGACAGTAGTAGTAGCCCAGAATGTGTGTAACCAGAGAATTAACCTGGAAGCCTGGGTAAGAAGACAGGAGGTAGAGAAGGAAAGGGAGGGAAATCCAACAAATGATATGTCAATAGCTAGAGGCTGGTACAATATTCTGTACTTAACTGCTACTCTTTTTGTAGAAAAGCCATCTGACAGTTTGCCTGATAACCTAATTTTCCCCTAATTCAATCCTGTTAAGTTGTGTTAAAATTCTACCGAAGGTATTTTTGGTGTTGCAGTCGGTGGGAGAGAGGATGGTTTCTTTTGACACGGGAAGAATACAGATACAGGCAGCTTTGTCATTCTTTTTTAAATCTGCCATCAGAGCAACATGAGTAGAGAAGTAGATCTTGTGCCTTAGCCTGTATTATTCTACAGTTTTCTTTGTAAGCTACTCAGATTTCTTGATATCTTAGAGAGGAACTAAAAATGTAGCCCTCTGACCCTTCACCTGAAGGCATCTGATATATCCCAAAAGGGACTACAGTCTGGGCTTTGGAAAAAAGAGAGAGAGAAAAGAAAAGAAAGAAGAAAAAGAAGAAACCAACCACCCACACCATCACACACAGAAAACCCAAACAAAGCCACCCACATGAACATCCCCTGATGTAAGGCAGAGATATGGCTGACAGTAGAAATCCCAAGGCTATAAAGATCTCACCAATAGGCAGATAAAAACAAATGCAAATCCAGGAGCTGGGTAAAAACAAAATATCATGTTAAGGGGAACAGAAAACAAAGACCAGTTATTCAACAAATGAAATACACACCCATAGTAAATTTGGATGTCATGTGAAGATGCAAGAGTCAAGAAAAAACAAGGTATAAAAGCTTGTTAGAAAACCTTTTTGGAAAATACACCATGTTCCTCCCAGTGATGATGACTTGGGACAGTCCTAACTTGCTGCGAACACTTCACGCCAGCCTGAGCCAACCTTAGGACCCAAAGATACTACAAAAGGGCAAGAATGAATCATAGAATGTTAAGGGTTGGAAGGGACCTCTAGAAATCATCGAGCCCAACCCCCCTGCCAAAGCAGGATCACCCAGGGCATCCCACACAGGAACATTATCCAGGTGGGGTTTGAAAGTCTCTAGAGGAGACTCCACAGCCTCTCTGGGCAGCCTGTTCCAGGCTCTGTCACCCTCACAGGAAAGAAGTTTCTCCTTATGTTGAGGTGGAAGTTCCTGTGTTCTAGCATACCACCATTATTCCTTGTCTTATTATTGGGCACCAAAGAAGACGCTGACCCCTTCTACTTAACACACACCCTTTGGATATTTATAGACATTGAGTAGATCCCCTCTCAGCCTTCTCAAGACTAAGCAGCCCCTGTTTCTGTCTTTCTTCATGGGAGAGATGTTCAAGTCCCTTCATCATCCTCACAGCTCACCATTAGACTCTCTCCAGTAGATCCCTGTCTCTCTTAAAATGAGGAGCCCAAAACTGGATTCCAGATGTGGTCTCACCAGGACAGAGTAGAAGGGAAGAACCTCCTTAGACCTACTGGACACAGTTTTCTTAACACACCCCAGGGTACCATTGGCCCTCTTAATCACAAGGGCACACTGCTGTCCCATGGAGAACTTACTACCCACTAGAACTCCAAGGTCTTTCTCAGCAAGATGTTCCCAGCAGTTGTTAAACCACAACACCAGTGTTCTTGGCTTTCAATATTATTTTGGGAAGGGGCAACACAGCAACCATCTATATGTTACAGATGTAAGATTCATTCTTCAACCAGCATGCAGACTTGAGGAAAAAAATCACACCACAGTATTTGGGGAAAAAAACCACCTTTAGAAACCAGAATAAAAGCTGATAAGAAGCTTTGGAAATAACTTCTGGATGAAAATGATGTCAACAAGATGATGTGATGAATGGAAGGACATAAGGTCAAGTGTTAAAGGAAACCTGCAGTTATTTCACTCAGCCCAGCAGCCTAAGAGTTCACAAGAGAGGAAATCAGACTGTAAACAACTGTCAAGTGCAAGGTTGTTTCATCCTTTAAAAAGGAAGAAGAAAAAAGGACAAAGAAAAAGGGGCATCATACTTTGAGTTTATGGGTAGCTATCTTCAGAATAAAGGGTTTAACATGTGAATGACAATTATAATAAACATCCTTTAAACACTATAGTGCTCTTTTTCCATTTAATCCATGCCAATAAGCTTCTCTTATTCTTACAGACTTAAGCAACTTTCATGCTCATTTTCTACTGAGCAACAGCATGGTAGCCAAGCCAGTAAGCTCATCCAGATTTACTTCCCAGTTTGGGCTCATCATTTTATGTAATTGATAGGACATAGGGAGTCATAAGACCAAAGTGACAAGGGCTCATAAAAACCACAAAGAGATGTTGATGAAATCTGAGTTCTGTGGTACCATGAGCCTTCAGCTCCTAGAAGAAAAAAAGATAATTCAGCACATGCATTGACTACAGGAAAATCCCAAATGGCAGAAAACTGATCCACTTGCCTCCCATCACTACTAAATGACACGCAGCATTTCTGAATATAGATTGAGAATAGCTGTGACTACAGGTAGCAGTGTAATTCAACTTACTCATGAGACTCAACACACCTCTGAAAAAAAATAAAATAAAATCAGAGGCCTACACAGCCATGAGTGTGTAGCTTCTCTCCAGCGAGCTGTATCAACACTGATTCCTGCCTGCTCTGACTATCAGAGCCAAAGTCAACTTAGTATTTTGATACTATCTTCCCAGAAGTAAAAACAAAAGACAAATTGCCTTCAGAACTCTATTACATGGGATAAATACAGCATTTGCAGTGCTTAATGTGTTATATTTAATATAGGAAAAACCCTGAAACCTCATCTTAGACAACAAGTAGGTTTATCACTTTGCAGCCCACATACCCATTTTATGGCTGTTTTTTACTTTACAACTTGACCGTTGCCAGGGCATGAAGAATATTTTAGCATCCTCTTTACAGAAAATGGCTTAACATCTGCAAGCAAGAGCTCAGGTCAAATTCAAATACAAAAGAATTCATGTAAGTGTCATGGTGCCCTCTCAACGGGTACTTTTACTCATTCCTTAGTGTATTTTTAAGCACTTTTACGTTGCAACTTGATTATTTGATAACAACATCTCCCAGCATCTTCATTCCTCAGAGCAAAAAAGTAATTGCTTTCGTTTACTGCCGTGTCCCCCTTGCTGTTTACTCAACTGTATCAAAAGATACAAATTAGCCAAGAAATAATCACAAAACTTTTGTTTGTAAGCAGGATGAAATGAGCAGTAAGAAGGATACCTGTCTAGAAATGTTAGAAATTCTAGAATTTTAGAAAATTACATGAACAATCAGGCACTGAAAGACCTCACAAGAAAAACAATTATCATCTTAGGTCACTTAAAAAACCCCAAAACAGATGGAGGACCTGTATGCCCCTTCTTTATTGCTTAATGCCTAATAAAGCCTAGTGGGAATCCACTAGGCTTCACTGAACTTCTACATATCTTGAAAGCTGATGGACATCCTAACTCGTACTTCTCAAGAGAATAGCAAAAGGATATTTAGGAAAGTAGGATAGCAAAATTGAGGACCAGGACACCTCCCTGGACGTATTTATTTTTCTTCTAAATGCATTATTCTTCCATTCACAGGAGCATTTGCGATTCAGCTTAAATCTTAGGAAATGTATAAACTGCCTGCATGAAATGAAACAACAATGCTTCTCTGTCAATTAGATCCCATTTTTCTGAGCACAGTGATCAGAACAAATGGCCAGATGTTTACATGAGCCCCATCTGGCTTGGATTCGCTGGCCAAAGAGAAGTGATGCAGGTAGAACAGTATTTCCTTTCATTAAGTATAAAGAGCATTCTTCATCCAAAATATCTGCCTAATATTTCTCTCAATGCATTTTTCTTCATTTTGCTAAAACCATCTTATATTAGCTTGACGTCACTTGGCCTGTCATCACCACAATCTTTACCATAGCAACCCATTATCCGACATAGTCACACGAAGTAAAGCTGAATGTGGCACTGTCCCTATGCATATGAAGTTTTAATTTAGGTCGGTGTTCAGTGCTGCCAGCTCGCAAAGTGCAGTCACAGGCTGCCTCTCCTATCTAGAGCACAAGGAGATGTGTACAGCATGTACCAAGGCAATTTATATAAGGAGGTGGCATTTTGCAATGCCACAGGGTTAGAAAAACATTAGTTATACCTTTCAACTTAAACTTCTGATTACTTTTTTCTTAGCTATTGTAATCACACTGACATTTGTCATGGAAGGATTTGTTGATGAGCCTCATAGGGGTGCCAAGGACCAACTGGAAGGGCACAGCTCTTCTCTAGGCAGCTAAACAAAAGGCCATAAACAAAACCTTAAAATAGACTCCTGAAAACCCAGCTGCTCAAGGGAAAAAGATAAGTTTTAGCCTAGAGATCCAACCAAAGTGGTGTCCTGCACTGTAAAAAAAAAAAAAAAAAAAAAAAAAATCATCTCAGTAGTATTACACAAACCCTGGAACTGGAAATCCAAATCCTGCAATTATGGGGCAACCTTTTATCTTACAGAAATTCCAGAGAACATGAGTTCTCATCTCTTTTCAATGCTGATGTGACAATAGCTGTGGGACAACATAAGCTGAGCACTGGCAACTAACTATAGCAAGTGAGAAGGTTTATTTTAGCTCAATACTGCATTTCCAGTTACCTCACAGTAGCTCTCTGTTTGCAGTTGGTTCAGTACACACTGAGGGAAGACTGAGGGGGGAAAATTAATTACTCAAAGCAAAGTGAATCGTTAGACATGAAAGAGGATAGTGAAACACATTAAGAAGGACTAGGTGGTTAGTAAGCATGGGGAAAAATTATTACACACAAAAAAACACCCCCACACAGCTCAAATACTTTCAGCAAGGAAAATAAATAAATAAAAAGTGTAAGAAGGGTTTCATTTTGTGTCCAGAATGCAAAGGGTTGTACCACTGAGTAAAAAAACCTCATATTTGAGCCTGAGGAAGAGGCAGAAGGAGAGGATGAACTGAGCATGACAAGCTGGTTAGCCTGATTTTGGTGTAAGGTTTTTTTCCCCTTCTCAGAATTTTGCTTTAGAAGAGAGAATAAACAAGACTATATGTAATGAAACAGCAGGTGAACACATTTCCAGAGGGTCACTAGAAGAATTAAAAGTAGAAGTCTAAAATATGTGATCCCTAGAGAACATATCTCAGCTTTCCATTCCTCATCATGTCCAAGGCCAGTGAAATCATTTACTTAGCTTTTCTACACCCCCAAGTGGAAAGTGAAGCATTGATTCTGGGTTTTGGGCAAATTCTCAAAAAGCAATCTGGCACTAGAAAACTCTAAATCCCTGTTGCTAGGGAACCCTATTGGCTTTTTGTTATTGTTTTGTTTTTAGGCTTCGTTTCCTTTCCAATTTCTCCTCCTTGATCCTTTTAATCGCAGTACAATCTACAATTAGCAAAGTGGTGCAGATGAGTGCTCTCCATTTACAGGAAAAAGCCCAACTCTTCAAACCTCTGCAGAGATTTCCAGTCCCCTGTAACAGTGCCTCCCTACTCAGGGTGTCAAGCAAGCTTCAGCTGAACTCCAGATAAAACAGAGGTGCAAGACAAGTAATACCCAGCTCGAACCCACTCAGTAAAAGAGAAGATGGAAAAGCTGAGACACACTGGAATAAGGTTTTGAGTATTTTAAGATGTAAATACAGCATTGAGTTACAGTGTCTGGGAGAAAAAGTCAGGAACATTTCAATCTACTAAGAATTAATCTGAACAAATAAAAGCTCCCAGGAAACATCCTGCTATTTCTTCACCACTATGCTGATCCACCTGCCTCCATAATCTTCCAGGAAGCTACAGCAAATTCACTTAGACCCACCCACATTTTCTACTTACACTCCTCCTTAATTCCTGTTACAGGGCCCTTTTACCGGTGACCGTGTGGAGAAACACAGTTGGCTTGGTTTTATTTTCAGCTACCTTTCATACTGACCAAAACCAGATTCTGACCCTGCACTTCTTATAAGTTGTGTCATCATCAGCTGAGATCTCAGTTTAAATATAGTCCATTTCCAGTTTTGCCCAAAAGCTGTATGCAACAAATCTCTTAAAAATTCATAGGAATCTGAAAAACTCGTTGCCGAGAAAACAAGAACATGGTCCTTACAGGTTGGTTGTACCCTCAGAGCCTACTGCTTATGACACCGAGACAAAAAGTGCAGGTACAGAAACTTAAGGTTGAACTTTCCAGTTCAAAGGGCTGAATGTCATATTAACTTTCTTAAAGCATCCCTGTAACAATGACTGATATCACACTTTGTGTGGTTTACTATTGTGCATAAAATATGCTGTGCCTGGGAAACAAAATCTATCCTTCTGGTTAGTTGTTTTTACAGGAATTAGTGTGTCAGGGGAATTCTTTCATGGAATGAAAACCGAAAGTTTGACTCAAAAGCAGGCTCAGATCAATAACATCTCAAAGTAGACAAGACGAGCCCTTTTAGCTCTTTTTAAAGGTTCATACGCTGCCACAAGTTTGATAAGACAACAGGATCAAAGCACTCATAAAAAGCCATTGAACATCATTGCTCCTTGAAGCTTGGGAGAGCCAAGGACATCTACAGAATCACAGTGTTACCTATTTAGATTCACGTCCACCAAACAGCAACTTGATCACATCCAAAGGGCTTTTTTGCCTCGTACCCACTTGTCTCAATGAAGTCGCAAGGAAAAAAAAAGGAAAGCACAAGATAAAAACCATCAAAGAAAGAGGAGACAGCTTTTGTAAAAGTGAGAATAAAATCAGTCAGAGAAGCACACCACATTGTCGTCGTCCGTGTCCATCCCCCCCTCAGCTTGGCAACAGCTACACAGCATTAATAGCTTGGAGAATCCCAAATAAGACTGAGTCTGTAATTATGGTACATTACCTTCCTGCTATTGAGAAACATCACCAGGTTACTTTGGCATTCAAGCTCCTCAGGAGCATCAATCCAATCTTTTATCTGCATTCAGAATGCTAAATACGGGTATCAGGTGGTTATTTTGGCCAAAATAATTGAATGTGTTTCTCTTGATCCAAACTTTACAGTGAGTACTAGAGAGTATCTATCTTCAAGAGCATGCTGAAGCAGCCAAGCCAGGAAACTTTAGGAAGGTGGACAATCTTGTTTTTAAAGGTACAACAGATAAAAGTTATACAGGTATTTTCAATAGTTTTAGAAATCTTAAGAACAATGAAAAACTGTTCCTCAAAATATACCAGAACTCCCATTAAAGAGGGCTGTTTACAACCTTTGGAGGGTAAGAAATGTTGTGCTTCTGTAACAAGCATCATGTCTGGACAGCAGAAAAATGTCCCAGCATTTCCCTGGTCAGGACTTTTATATTTACCAAACATGAATGTAATACCAACTCCTCTACTCTCAAAAGACACCATATAGGTAATTCATAAGGCTTTTTCTTTACAGAGAAATTAAAAATTATTCTACATAGTAAATATGCTTAAGTGTTTCAGTGCCTTTGTTTAGTCTAAGGCCTCCCAAGCTACCACTCAAGATCAACACCTTCCGGAAAATTAGGACTCTGACCTGACTTCATGGTAAGACACAACACAATAAGTAACCTCCATGAGAACACAAAAAGCACTACCAACTGTCTAACAGTCAGTGAAGCTGCAATGAAATGCTCGTCAATAACCAGGCAAACCAGAGCGACATGATAGGGCATTATTTTAGCAATAATCCACACTCCACTTATTTTAACTCATCTTAGGCAAAGCTCTGTAGGAAAACAGATACAATCTTCACTACAGCCACTGGTAAAAGATACTAGAGATACTAAGCCCAGGATTTAATCTTCTTAATTGACTGCTTCCTGGACATCAACATTAGACTTAAACTGTCATGGCTCTTCAAAAGTTCACTGCAAAGATTAATTTCCTCTCTACTTCCTTGACCCTTTCGTTTTGTTCACAAGAAGGTGCCTTTGTTTCACGATGCATCAAAATAGTCATCTCTACAGTGCTTGCAGCTTTTACTAAATATTTTCCTTCTGCGTTTGGTGCCTCTCCTGATGGCAAAATGATGGGCAATACTTAATCACAGAACATAGCTACAACTTAAATACTAGTACCAGATTTTTGTTCTTAAACAGGAAAGGAGAAACAAATCACAATTTTATCTATAGCACATAAAACTAAATAAGGGCCAGAAGCTTGTCTTGAAGAAGTACAAACTCCATTCCTTAGGACTTTGATTTTTCTTTAGTTTCCAAAATTAGAGCAAATACAGAGCTGTAGAGAGGACACATACTAAAGTTAGTTTTGTTTTTGGTTTTTTTTCCTAGAAATGACAGGCAACCTGACAATACTGTGAGGTGAAATAAAACAAAACAAAATTAGAAGGTAGACTCTTTACTGACTACCTCTAATGGGGTTTTTTGCCCTCTCTCTTCCAGAAAGATATGAGCTTCAGGCTTGCACTGAAGTATGAGCTTGAATCCAGGTTAGCTGTGCAGACATCTCTTCTCATTTTTAATTCATGTACTTCTACATTAGCCTGTGCTATCAGAAGTCAAAGCTACTACATTTGTATGAAGCAAAATCCAATACTAACAACACATCCTGTATTAGAAATTTTTGTCCCTAGTACTTAATCTTTCAGCCTAATCTCCTCAGTGCGAAATCCAAATAAGGAGGGAAAAGGTAATAACTCCAGTAGTTTCCTGACACCCAAAGAGGTAGAACCATAGAAACATTAAGGTTGGAAAAGACCTCCAAGATCAGCAAGCACAACCTTCTACCCAACACCTCCAGGACAACTAGACCATGTCCTGAAGCAACACATCCACCTATTTTTTTTAACACCTCCAGGAATGGTGACTCCATTTCCCCGGGCAGCCTGTTCCAATACTTAACTACTCTTTCAGTAAAGAAATTCCTCCTAATATCTAATCTTAACTTCCCTTGGTGCAACCTGTGGCTATTTACTCTTGTCCTATTGTTAGTTACTAGGGAGAAAAGGCCAACACTGGCCTCACCATAAGCTCCTTTCAGGTAGCTGTAGGGAGCAATAAGGTGTCCTCTCAGCCTCCTCTTCTTCAGGCTAAACAATCTCAGCTCCCTCAGCCTCTCTTAAGAGATGTCCTCCAATCTCCTCACCACCTTTGTTGCCCTTTTCTGTCCTTCTTGCACTATGATGCCCAAAACCGGACACAGTACTCAAGGAGCGGTCTCACCAGTGCCGAGTACAGGGGCACAATCACTTCCTTCCTCCTGCTGGCCACACCATTTCTGATCCAGGCCAGGATGCCATTGGCCTTCTTGGCCACCTGGACACACTGCTGGCTCATGTTCAGCCAGGTGTCCACCAGCACCCGCAGGTCCCTTTCCACCAGGCACCTTTCCAGCCACTCCTCCCCAAGCCTGGAGCATTGCCTGGGGTTTTTGTGACCAAAGCACAGGACCCAGCACTTGGCCTTGTTAAACCTCAGCCCATTGAGCTCAGCCCATCGCTCCAGCCTGTCCAAACCCCTCTGCAGAGCCTTCCTACCCTCCAGCAGATCGACACTCCCACTTAATTTTGTGTCATCTGCAAACAACTCGTAAGAGCTACTTTAGTTCCAGAACAAGGCTAGAGGACATCTGTTCTACATTTAACCAATTACAGTGATCCTTATTCCTTTCTTTCCTAGATGGGAAGACTTCATCCATCTGAAGATCCTGGGGATACCAAACATCCACTGAAATAGTGAGGTTTTTTGGAACTGATGTAAATTATCACCAATATCAGGTGACAGTTCCTTTCCCATCATCATCCTAGTGCCCTACTCAAGAGTTAACACATTGGCAGATCTGCTATCAGAAGTATATAGTTAATTTTTTACCCATACTTAACTATTCTTTTTTTTTTTATATGTGGATTTTTATATGATCAGATCTATGGCATATACATAATGAAAAACAAATCAGGACTGTCTTTGACTAGCTTTTCTTTGGAATAGGGGGGGGGGATCAGTTGCTCCCTTTTGACTCAGCATAACCAAGGAAATAGTAACCTTTGTGAGGACAGAATGAGTGGCTGGCATTACTCAGATCTGTTCTAGTCAAAGCAATCCTATATAAACACAATGGGCTTTGCCCCCAGTTTCACAGCACATGCTCATTTAGTAAGCATGCTTTGTCATACTCGCACGTGTTGCTGCTGCAATAATAACTCAGCTTTGTTCAAGACACCAACAACAGCGCTATCACACATTTTCCATACTAATAAGAGTCACCAATAGATAACTGATAAAATGAAAAGGTGAGAATAGTATTTGGGGTATTTGGCTTTGCCCAGAGGTATATCTTTAGCTTGAGAGAGGAATTAGCCAAAGACACGTCATGTGTTCAGCAGCCTTGCAGTCACAAGGTTAGAGATCACAGAAAGAAATATAAAATCTGGATTTTCTGGGGATTTTAATTCAATTGCTTATGGCTCCTTAGAAGTGTTATGTCAAAGTACAGAAGTACAGAAGCTGACACTAAGACGATTTAGCAGTTTTATGCAAGACATATCTGAGCTATAGAGAATAGCTGGAAATTACTACATGCAATTAGTGATGAAATCATTCTTTCTTTCCACAGCTTGTGGCAACCAATACAGCACAGGGCCCAGATGCAAGTCTTGGCTGAGCATGAAGTATAGAAGTCTGAAAACATTTAGTTACAAGTTTCTGCTCTTGGAAACCAAGTAACATACCAAAGCGATCCATATGCCAGCCTATAGTCTTCCACTTATATCAACAATCAAATGATTTCTTTTTCCATCTCAGAAAAAGACAATGGATTCAACAATTTCTACCTTCAGGAGCTAGACGTTTCAAGTGTACTTAATAAAAGAAATATTCAGGAACACTGGGAAAAGAGGGTGCAGGACAGTCTGAACAGGATTAGCTATTTTTGGGTACCATTCGCTTTGCCACTCTTGTACTAGACACAACAAGGTCTTTATGTTGTTGCAAAGCTAAGTGCCCAAAACTGCTGTCATCCCCAAACAACAAAAACACTACCCTTTTACAAAGTACCTCTTACACTGCAGACTGCAAAGCTAGTTACGGAATGCAAGTGCTCTGAAAGAAAACAATTTTGTGCTCAAATTGTAAATGTAAAAATTGTAAAAAATTGAAAGCTCCACTCAGAAAAAAAAATATGTTTACCTATTCTAGCAGGGATGTTTTCTGTCCTAGACTAGTGATACAGAAACTGAGCACAAGTCTGCTCTTAAATGAAGCAAAAGGCTGTCAGAATGGCTGCACAGGCCTTGCGACGGCGACTTTCCTTCTGCCATACTCCTCCTCACCACCACACAAGGGACAACATTTCCAGTGGGGTGCAAACAGGACAGCAGACCCAACCTCTGGGTTCTTAAGAGCTTGTAAAGTCCTGATCTACTCCTGATCTAGGAGTTGTGAGAGGCACAACTCCTAGAAAGGATTTAGTTGTATTTAACTTTTGCTCTCTGCTTTTGAAAGAGTATGTGCTGTCTCAAGAAAATCATCTGGACTTCACAGATCATATGGGATCAAGGTATCATTTCAGACAGCATTAAGTAGCACAGGATCAGGAATTTGTAACATCAGCTATAATAAAGTGACAGTAAAAGCCCTGCTAAGTAGCTTACCATCAGCCACAACAAGTCAAAGCAGGGCAGCTGGACTAGACTCAGTATAGATTTAATGCCAAACCATAGATGTGTTCTCCCCCAGAGATTTACAGGGGATTTTTTCAGTGGTAAGGACCTGTAGTGTCACTTCAATTACTCAGAAGACAGAAAATTACTTTTTGGCTGTAAATGAAACCAGCGCTGAAGCTAGGCTCCTGTTAGATCCTGCTGCAGGAGTGATTCCCCTGCCTCCTCCTTAATAAAAATATCACACCAGTATCATCTCCATACTTAACATTTCTATTTTAAAACAAAGTAAGGCTGCCATAGACAGTACTCTCTGACTACTCTGACTATTTCTACTGACTGCTTTTGACTAATGGCAAGTGTAATATTGATCACAAGCCTCTTGCCTCCTCTATTTTCCAATACCATGCTGCCCTTTGTAAGAGGGCTTGCTCACTCTTTAGAAGATTCTCAGCCCCAGCAAGGGCTGCAGTGGATGTCTGGTTGGCCTTGTTTCATGTTGGTTATTCAAGCCTTTCTCCTACCTGATGTATATTTACATGATGGACATTATTCTCTCCTTTGACCTCATTCAATGATCATACCTTCAAAATAATACTGATATATAGAAGGGCTATTACACTTCTTTAAGTGTGGGAAACCAAGATAGGTCCCTGTCTCTACAGGGGTGCAGGCATGTCTAGGCCCCAAAAGAGGGGCACTCAGCCCTCAGTTAGGTGCTCTTCCTACACAGCATGCATGGAAAGCCAGGCTCGCAAGAGACAGCAGTAAGAAAACTTGATGAAATTAAATACTCTAAAAAAATACCTCTTTCTTTTGGAGAGAAAGCACCTTTTGGGGAGCTGCAAAACCAGATCCTCTTCACCTGGCATTCGTATTTGCACAGTGGTCCAAGAGAAATTTGGACATCATACTCCTTCAAGTTGTGGCAGGAATCTGGTGGTGTAGAAAGATTTTGTCCACCCTATATCATTGTCTGTATTTCTTTTTAGGCTCACTAGGAAGTCAGTGGAGGTGATCCTTCCCCTCTCTTCAGCACTGGAGAGACATCTTCAGTTCCAGGTCTAGTTCTGAGAGGTATGAACATACTGGAGCGAGGCCAGCAGATGGCAACAAATGAGGGGTTTGGGGCATCAGACACAAGGAGAGGCTGAGAAACCTGGGTTTGTTCAGCCTGGAGAAAAGAAAGTTCAGGGTGATCACTGTGTATATAAAAACTGGGCTGAAGGACAGAACCAGACTCTTTTCAGTGGTGTCCAGTGACACCAGGCCACTCTCCATTGTTTATCCACAGTCCTGGCTACACAGGGAGGTCCCAATTGACTGGAAACCTAGCAAATATGACACCCATCTGCAAGAAGTATCAAAAGGATGATCCTGGGAACTACAGACCTCTCAGTCTGACAGTGCCAGGGAAGGTTATGGAGCAGGTCATCTTGTGTGCCATCACACAGCACATACAAGACAACCAGGTGATCAGGCCCAGTCAGCATGGGTCTATGAAAGGCAGGTCCTGCCTGACTAACCTGATCTTCTACAAGATGACCCACCTAGGGGATGAGGGAAGAGCTGCAGACATTTTCTACCTGTACTTTAGTAAAGCTTTTGACACTGTCTCACACAGCATTCTCCTTCAGAAACTTATGGCACGAAGCTTGGATAAATACACTCTGCACTGGATAAAAAGAACTGGATGGATGGCCGGGCTGAAAGAGTGGCAGTGAACAGAGCTGAATCTGGCTGGTGTCCAGTCACAAGTGGTGTTCCCCAGGGTTCAGTACTGCGGCCCGTTCCCTTTAATATCTTTATTAATGATCTGGATGAGGGGATTGAGCATACCCTCAGTAAATTTGCAGATGACACCAAACTAGGTGTGTGTGTAAATCTCCTAGAAGGTAGGGAAGATTTGCAGCAGGGCCCGGACAGATTAGAGTGGGATAAGGTTAATTGCACAGGGTTCAACAAGCCAAAGTGCCTGCTCCTGCTTTTAGGTCATAACAACCACCCTAGGGTAAGCTATGGACTGTGTGGTTGGAAAACTGCAAGTTAGAAAAGGACCTGGGGTAGTCATCAACAATTCACTAAATAGGAGTCAGCAGAGCACAGAGGTGGCCAAGAAGGCCAATGGCATCCTGGCTTGTGCTAGAAACACTGTGGCCACAGGAATAGGGAGGTGATTGCCTCCCCCCCCACTCAACGCTGGTGAGGCCACACCTTGAGTATTGTGTTAATTTCTGGGCCTCTAGCTCTAAGGAGGACACAGAAGTGCTGGAGCATGTCCAGAAAAGGGCAACGAGGCTCTTGAAGGTCTTGGAGCACAAGTCCTGTGAGGAGCAGCTGAGGGGTTGTTTAGTCTGGAGGAGGCTGAGAAGAGACCTTTTCACTCTCTACAACCACCTGAAAGGAGGTTGGAGTGAGGAGGGGGACAGCCTCTTCTTCCTGGTGACATGTGCCAGGACCAGAGGGAGCAGCTGCAAGCTGTGCCAGGGGAGGTTTAGGCTGGATATTAGGAAACATTTCTTCACTGAAAGGGTTATCAAACATTGGAATGGGCTGCCCAGGGCAGTGGTAGAGTTGCTGTTCCTGGAGACATTTAAATCGCACATGGACCTGGTGCTCAGGACCATGGTTTAGTGATGAGCTTGCAGTGTTGGGTCAAAGGTTGGACTGGATGATCTTGAAGGTCTCTTCCAACCAAAGACATTCTGCGAGTATGCAACCATTCTGTCTGCATGCAACCCAAAAGACTGTGTACACTACGGACACTGAAGGGGACAGGTCAGCATTTGATGTTTCTTACCCAGTTTCATAACTTTAGGGCTTTGCTTCTGAGCAAAGGGTATCACTAAGGTATTTATTTTCAGCAAACTCCTGAAGAGTTAAACCCTAACCCAAGGTATCTGACAAGAATACTGCTCTCCAGAGCATGCCTACACAACTGGGGATTTGACAACATGCTTCTAGCTTATAATAGGTAGGCTGTAGATCCAGCATCTCAAAATCAGGATCCTAAACAATGAGCATCTGTGCCAGAGAGGTCAGGCTGATAGTGCCTGAACCTTGCTTGGGTTCACTGGCCTGCCCAGTTATGGGAAATCCAAAGCCTAGGACTGGTAGCGTAGGCTGGTGTCTGATTGCAACAGATAGCTGAGCCAGGCCTGTAAAACAAGCCTTTGCAAACACAAACAACAAGCTGCTTTAGAGTGCAGAATGCGTGTAAACCAATGGTCAGTGTGTATTACATGTCCCATCTTTTGTACTAATTTCACAAAGAATATATTTGTTCCAGCCTGGGAGAGCATTAGTGCAAGCAGTAATGCCTTGTGCACAAAACCCCTTCTGGACTTCTGCAGCTCGGCCCTAAGGGAGGATACAAAAGCCCAAAGAGGATTTGCATCTCTGCTGCTGCGTCTGCTGCAACCAGTCCTGAGGCTTTTGTCCGTAAGGCTTGAATTTGCTTGGACTAAGGCTAATTTAGCAGTTTAAAAACAGGAAAATTAATTCATTATCAATCAGTACGATTGATAAAACACCTATTTGAAAGGAGCTTCAAGCGAAAGCTACAATCTGCCCTTTATCTTGGTAAGAAAATGATCATATGGAGCCTCAGCATTTGAAATAATTGTGCAACCTCTTCAGTGCAAGCTGCTTGTCTCTTGTCTTGTGTACTGATGCGTGTACATTTAGACAGAATGTGCTTGATGTATAAACTTCCCTTTCAAGCTGCTGGCAAGGTTTATCTTAGGTTTATGAATTCCATTTTGGTAAAAGATAATGGTGGTCTTTTTTTCCCTTCTTGAGCAGAAATGTGACAATCTCTGAAATGATTTTGTTCAAGTGCTGACGTTTAAACAGGACATTCAAGCTGGAAATTGGACGATTAGTCAGATGAACACACAGTTTACTAGTAAGGAGGGCTTGTCCATCTCTTGGCTAAGATTGTGAACTTTCACAATGTAAAAATTAAGACTAGGATAGAACTGTAGGAGTAAAAAAAAAAGAATCAGGAAAAGGTGAAGCAAAAGATGTCATAGCCTGGAGAATGACTATTTCCACCTATTTGTTACAATGACCATGAACGTGCACCCACAGTTATTGAGGGATTTTGCACCAAGGTCTGGTAGCCTGGTCTCGTTTAGGAATGGCCTGTGTGTGATTCCTGCACAGATAGGGTCATATCCACTTACCTACAGAGGTCAGTGAGATAAACTCTCAGGATGAAAACCATTTGTATATTTATGTTTCTTTTGCCTGAGTCCAAACCGGGGGGAGCAGGGAGGGAGGAAATCTGGGCCACTGTAGTAGCAAGACAAGAAAGAAATGCCACGTTTTCTTGTCCTGACATGACTGCACGCTGTAACCTTCATTCTTCAGTTTAAATACTCCAAGATCATCAGAAACTTGAATCTGAATGAATTATTCAACTCTCATGAGAGAATGTGACTGACCTTAACGTTATGGAAAGGGATGTCTGTGCCTAGTTCCAGTTTCCTCAGTTGAAGGTTGCTTTCTCCCGCTGTTGCTGAATTTTCTGCAGGTCTCAGCCTTATCCCTTGGATAAGGATCAGACCTTCCAAAACTTGGGTGCCCCATCCCCTCTACTGCACAGCCATGTTTTTGGTGATGCTCGGTAGTTGTTTGACTTTAAAGCTGTTGTTCTGGGTAAAACAGATCAGGTTAAGACTGGGCAGGGAGAAGAGGACGGTTGAAGCAGTGACCTGCCCTCTGATGAGGTTTATCCTTATTACAGTGTGCTACTGCAAGGGGACATGTGAGGCCAAGGCAGCACAGGTCTGAGCTGAGTGATTAAGCCCTGGTAAGAGACCAGAGAGCTCCTTTGGATCTATCAAAAAAACTCCAAATCACCTTTGACCTCAGTTACATTTCAGTTGGGGGAATAAAATGTGCTTTGCATAGGAAACAACTTTTGACATCTTTCCTTTTGCTGTGATGCAATTATCAAGGGGGACTTTGATTTTCAATTAATGTTGCATTTTAATGCTGGAAAGTCAGACATCTCTATGAGAGAAAACCAAACTAATAACAGCCTGGTTCAAAACTGCTTCCAGGTATGATACTGGATATTGGTGTGGTTTGTTCGTTTGTTTGTTTTGGTTTGGTTTTTTTTAATTATGTTTTGATTGCTTCTTGGAAATAACTGAAAATTTTAAAACTGCAGCATGTAGCTGGTATTGCTCAGCTTCATACAATCAAAACTCAAAGCCTGGCTGCACCAAAACACAAGTGGAGCAGGTAGTTCACAGTACTTTTGAATATCGGGTTGTGGTTTCAGACCCCCTTTGTTTCTGATACTCAGCCTTGTCCCTGTGGTGCTGGTAGCTGGAAGCATATCTTCTAAAATGGCAGGTGAAGTTGTCATCTAACCACCTCATTTTGATGCTTTAAAGGTTCAGGAAAAATGGCAAATACTGAAAACTTCATTTCTGGTAAGAATCCTATTAAGTTGGCAACCCTACCAATCCAAATTTTCTTTTTCTTTTCCCCCAGTCCTGTCCAAGGAAGTTTCTACCTGCTGAAATGGCTTGCTCTGCCCAAAATCATGCCTTCTGTTAAGAGACATGATCTAGAGTTGCCTCCATTGGCACGAAACCCAGTATGTTCTAGGGAGAGTGTCTCCTAAAATAAGGAATGGTAAAATCTTGACAGTTGAGTGACCTGTGTAGCCTGATGCTATGTAAACACAGAAACTTGCAGTCTTTTTAAAGTCCTGCATTTTCTTCATAAACATGTCTGACTAAATCAAATATTAGAAAAAAAAACCCCAACCATGGCCCGCTTGTTTTATCAAATAAATGCATTCAGATAAAGTTAACATCAGGGCATTTGCCTTCTGTCAGGAGGGGATACAGCAATACAGACAGGAATGTTTTGGGGTGGCATAGCTACTTTCTCGTGTGTTGTCAAGTTAATTTGTCTGTAGCCCAACTTGGGTGGCCTCCTCCCCTTGCTCTGTACAGGGGTGATAATACTGTGCCAGCAGCTCATGTCTTTAGGGCAATGGTCTCTCTTTTTTTTTTTTTTTTTAAGAAAAAAAGAGTGGTCTCATTTGGGAAGTTGAAGTATAGTTATAACCCCAAGATTGATTCTTTGTTCCTCATCCCCAGCTGCCCTGCAAAGGTGACTTTGAGGCAGATTCTCAAGTTCTGTGAGAGCATCTATCTCCAGTTAATGACACCTTGGCTCTCGAGCCCTTCTATTCTCCTGATGCTGTGAAATATGTTTACTTGTTGAAAAATCTCTTTGTGCTGTGGTTTTGAGCACTTTGTAATAGGCAAAGCAACACCTTTCCATTTTCCTAGAACTACTCAGCTGTGTCCTTTTGACATTATTTATTGAAGGCAGATACATTAACAGTTAACACTGGGTTTACTCCCCTCACCCCACCCTCCCTGCTCTCACAGCAGATGTTGTTTCCAGCTCCTCTGATTGTGATGAAGACTGGCTTTGCTGGCAGTCTGTGGCTGGCACAACTACAAAGCTGATTTCGGGAACCGTAGAGGTTTATTTAGATTCCTTAAATGTTTTGGCTTGATGGTATCTTGGGTATCTTGAAACTTTTGAAGCCTTTTCAATTCCTAACAGCATCAGGCAGGCAGACATAGGAACACGCAGAGACTAGGAAGAGAGTGCCATCTTTGCTTTATTCCTCAGGCTTCTAAGTATCCCCAAATGGGTGAATCAGACCAAGCACAAAAAGAAGAACTAAGAGCAACTGGTAGATGAGGACCACATTCTTCCCCTACCCAGCTGGAGAAAGAAAGATGCTGCTTTGTGTGCCTCCCTTAGTGCAGTTTGCATTGGTGGAAGGGGTAGCACAGCTCTGAAATTTGGAGCCATGTGCATAAATGCTGATTCTCGTGCTCTGGTGATGGGCATGAGCATGAAAGCCAGCTCCTGGGGCTTGCTGTGCTTTTTGCCCTCAGGTCATTCAGTGCTTTTCCTCTGTCCCTGTGCTGTTTGAATTTGTACACACAGCATTTCTGTCTCTTGCTGCTTTACCACTGATTTTTGTTGTTTTGTGTGTGTGTTTGTTTGGCCTTTTTGGGGTGGGGGGAGCGTGTGAAGGGACTGGAGTGAGGGAAGGGCATGTGGAGGCAGCACCCTTTGGCCAAATGTTTTCAGTGTACTACACCTGCATGTTTGGTGCTAGAAAACCACATGCAGGTGCTGCTTGAGCTGAAGAGAGGTAACACTTTGCGCAACAGTGATGCTTTTACACCTAGTGTTACAAAGGTGATCCTCTGTGGAATGACTGAGCAGAAGTAGCCACAAATACTTCTGTATTTATCTCCTAAAAATCTTCTAGTGACTTCTTGTTAATGCAGTAGAGTTATAGTAAATGTCTAAGCTCCTGTGAGAGAAGTCAGGAAGAAGCAGGGATGCTGTCTTGGGCCATACAACCTGAGGTGGGTTGGGTTTTGCCTGCTCTGCCCTCAGCCATTTCCCAAACTTGAATGCGGTGTGCTGTCCTTGGGCTGAACCGCAGCTCTGCCAATAAGCCACTCCTCCGTGTGACTTTGTGAAAGGGGACTAAATGAAGGCAGTTACCCTCCAAAACCTGAACGTTCCCCCCCTCCAGTTGGGTTTAGACCCCTGCGTGTCACTGCCTGATACTATAGAGGACTTTGCTTAGCAGTGTGTATTTGAACAGCAGCTGATGGATTTCCATCCTCCTATGTCACCTTGCTTCTCCTGTCTTATTTTCCTACTTCTCTCATCTCTGGCCTTCATAGCTTTTCAGCAAAACTGTAGAAAGCTTTGCTGTTGTTGCTGCTCAAAGAGTTACTGAACTGTCTTGCAGCCTTCAGGCCTGTTTGCCTTTCCTGATGCATCAGAGCATGTAGGAAAAAAAAACAAAACCAAAACCTGTGTGCAAAAAATGTGACAGAATACAGTTTTCTCTTTTTTTTTTTTTCCCCTTGAAGGATGGTGGACAGTGTTTCATGCACAGCCATGAGTCCTGCTCCATTCCTTACAGAAGGGTGCGTGTGTGCAAGGAGGATGAAACTTCCATACGACTTGTATTTGAATTAATTGGAGTTGAGTGACCTAATGATACCACACTTTTCTGATTGTCACTGCAGGCTGAATCGACGAAGCATCTATGTCTGTCATGCTGGAAAATACTGTGAAGTAATGACTTTACAGACCTCTCTCCCCTTGGCGAGCTGTATATACAAAAGGCAGCTGTGGGAAAGCTGCGAGGATGTGACCACTGGCTGCTTGGTTGTTCTGCTTGGATACTGCAGGGCAGCTCTGCTGTGCCAAACCCTGGAACTTGGACACGTGGTTGGATAGGAAAGTGGTGTCTTGGGGAGATGCTGCACAAGCAGAGGAAGATGGTGTCTCACACTCTGTTGTCTTTTCACTGTAGCTGAATCCCGTTGCTACCTTGTCACTGGCTTTGCTGCTGCTCAGACAAGGCTGCCCTAAGGCACTTGCTCTTCCCTTTTGTGGTCTAGGTACATGGCAGGGCAGAAGTGACTCCTGCTCTGCCTTGGTGGTCTCTGCACAGGGGAGGCTGCCCCTGCTGTGCTCAAAGTGGCCTTTCTTGTTTTCTTTTAGGTATGGTGAGTGTTGGAGATGCTGCTTTTGGGATGTATTTTAGTAGCAGAGCTGAATGGATGTCGCGAACTCCCCTGCCAAACAGGAAACTTTCAATAAGGAACAACTGGGTTTCTCTGAACTGATATATGTAATTCTGGCAAATAATTTATTTTAAGGCATGCTGAAAGGCTGTTAAAATCAGAATTGATTTTCCCCTGCAAATGAGTGATTAGAAACAGAATACATTATTACCACAGCTCATACTAGTTAGGCCTGTCTCCTGTAGTTAAACCAGAACTGCCTGGGGACAGGGCAGGCCTGAGAATAGAAACAATGGCTGTTGCATTAAAACCCCAAATACTCCCCACCTTTGCCCTCCCCCCAAAACTCCCCATCTCTTCAGATTTCAGCAAGGATCCTCTGTCAATTAACTCCAGTGACCACTGGATGTAGCTATTGCTTCACAGAAATATGGCCACGTACACACTTTTCTGCCTCTTTTTTTTTTTGAGATGACTTGTCAGGGGACACTCTTTACATGTAATTTCTGCCACTGGTGTGTGTCTCTCTCTATTATTAATATTTTTTTAAACTTTCTTTCTGTGCATGTTCTTCATTCCACTCCATACAGAGCTCTTTAGAATATGAGCATGTTGCTATTCTTTGCCTTCACGAATGTTCTTATCAGCAACGAAGAGGACACGAGGCTACAGTGACTGGTCTCACAATGCAATAGCTACCTGTTTGAAAATGCATTTGCCTCTTGAGCTAAAACAGAGATCATCCAAACTTTCCATCTGTAAAGTCCCAATGTTATAGAAGAACAAGCTCATAAAATTCAGGTGGTGACGGAAAAGATCTGGAAATGAAAATATACTTTGCCCTTTTTGTGTGACAAAAACATCAAGCCAGGTTAGATATTACAGCCTTTATTTATCTCTTTATACTCAAAAGCTCCTTCTGTTCTCCAGGATTGATCAGAAGTACCATATTTTAGCAGTAACGTGGGAGAATGTATGTATTTTGTAGGTGTTCTGTGGAGAGGAAAGAAATCTAGGAGCACTGGAAACACACTGGATTGTTAAGGATAAACCCACCATACCTCCAGGTAGACCATTTTTTAAATAAAACGTGGAAGCTAGTGATATCTAAAGGGCACAGTATGAAATTTCCTGTATTTAAAAATAGAAAACTTGTGTATTTCTGAGCCAGCTAAAATTACCAGACAATTCCCTTGGCATTGTTGTTCAGAAAACCCCAAGGCAAATTTTAAATGCATGGGGCTGGAGGTGTTCAGAGCTGTATTACCTGTACTAGTGGTTTGCAAATACTTCAAAGCTTTCCGCTTCTATTTGGCAGGAAGCAAAAGTGATTAAAAAAATGAAATAAACAAGCACCAAACCCCTCTTGTTCAGCAAATAGGCAGGAAAATGGACTAACTGTTAAGAGTGGATTCCTCTGATCAATTTAGCTTGTGTGTGGTCACGCTACCTTGGTGGGAATAAGGTATTATTAGTAGTACATTATTATATTAGTAGTATATTATTAGTAGTATAAGGAACTTGTGCTGATTTGGGGTTTTGGTTAGAGTTGCTAGAAATTTTCTTTCCACACATTGCTGAGTGCTACCAGGTAGGTTTGGGCTGTCCGGCTTTTACCGTTTGTTCTTATGCCCTTTGTTACGGCTTCGGTTGAATTTACAGGTAGTGACAAATACTCCTCTCGTTGTAGAAGGAAATTCTTCCAAGGGTAGCACCGTTTTTCTTGCTGGTTTACTGCAGAGTTGCTGGGGCCTCTGTTCTGAGGTGGGAGAGGGGTATTGCCATCCAGTGCTGCTCAAAGGGAAGGAGCCCGGTGTGGTTCACCTCCTGCCTGCTACAGGATCAAGGCTGATCTGGACTTCCAGGTCAGGATCTGTAGAATAAATGTCTCACTTCTGTGCTGCTAATTTTTTCTCCCTGTAAAGAATTTACGAGGCTGACAGTGTAGGTGCTTAATCTTTATTTTTTTAATTCTTCCCTAGCTTACCCGTACTAATACAACAAGGTGTATCATTGAACCCTAGCAAACGGGGCTGGAAAGGACAATAAGTTATTTGGCCTTGTCTCTTTCCCCAAGGCAGGATCAACAAGATCTAACCCTCCTTGACAGATAGGCAGCAAACCTGTTCTTAAAAAGCCCCAGTAACAGAAATTTGACACCCTTCCCGAGGCAATCTTTGCCAAAGCAGAACTCTTCTTACCGATAGAAGGCCTTTCCTAAGGACAAGCCCGGATTTCCCTTGCTGTAACTTAACCCCTTGATTTCTTGCCTTATCCTCAGAGGAGACAGAAGAGAGTTTTTCTTCTTTGGGGCTGGCTTTGGTGTATTTCAGGGCGGTCATTGCCTCTCCCCACGGTCTCCTGTGGACTATACATTCCAAGTCTTTTAGTGTCCCTCCTCACCCTGCTCCACTCCCTCCAGCCCAAGACCATATTTTCTGGACCTCTGCGCTCTCTGCCTTCCTGTGGGCTCTCTCAGGCCAGTATATTGTGGAACAGCTTTTCTTCTTTTTTTTTTTTTTCTCCCTTGTACTGGAATGCCCATAGTTGCCTTACAGCCAAGGCACACTCGACTTTCAGCAACTAAACCATAATTTTGGTTTAGAAGGCTTTAGGGAGAAAATGCATAAATAGTGTCTTGCTACCACTGTATACTCACTGAAAGGGGAAAATGTTGGAGAGTTGCCTGGATGGGTATTAGACAAATAGGATTGCTTGGGTGCTTGCATCCACGGTAGACAATAGAGAATAAAGCTCTGCAACAGGAGAAGAGGGGAGCTCTCTGAGTAGTGTATTGTGCCCACATGTGAATTTAGGCCCTCCGGTGCTAAACATGCAAGAGGCATCTCCAAGCAGCACAGT
Organism: Megaceryle torquata; assembly: GCA_024611175.1. Lineage (NCBI taxonomy): Eukaryota > Metazoa > Chordata > Aves > Coraciiformes > Cerylidae > Megaceryle > Megaceryle torquata. The sequence goes on from JANIJG010014333.1 coordinate 53,788, forward strand.
GTTTGAGCCAGAGCACAAGTATAAAATGCCTGGCATCCTGGAGGCCAAGATCCTCCATTCAGATCGCTTCCATTAGCAAGAGCAAACGGCAGAAACACCCAAGAAACAAGGCCAAAAGAGTTCAAATGCAGTGGGCTCTCTAAGCTGCTTCTTTCTAATACAGCTGCATTTTTATATGACTGTTAGTGTGACTATGAGAAGGATCTTGCTTTTCCCCTGATGCCTTCCCTCCCTTTTACCACGATGCATTTTAAATCAAGCTGTCCTCTGTAGCTCTGTGGCAAATCTGCGCGTCTCTGGTTTTGCTCTTTCAGAGGATAATTTCTCCTGTTTAATGAGATCTGAGAATGAAGTCAGGCATGAGTTGGAGAAAGGTCACAGCATGTGCTCAAAGGTATATTAACTACTGTTGAAGCTGGCATCCATTGACTTCCATGAGGACAAAATTAAGCAGCAAACAGTAAATACTTCCACTAGCACTTTATTACAAGCAGGACCATTTACAATGAATAAGAATTTGAGAAGCTTCGAGGATGAAATGGGGATGCTTGCAAATAAAAAGGAAAATCTTAGACTTAGAATGTGATTCTAGTCAAGGTTAATGGGGAAACAGTTAATGAGGGGTACAGAATCCAAAGGCTGCGTTGATGCCATATTGTGTCTTACACAGGTAATTAATGCTACTGACTACTGCTAAATGGCTCTACCTGAGCACGTTTTCTCTAGCAGGAACTTTAAATCCCCCACACTGTATACAGGAGCAGTCTCCTGATGCTTTACGACTCCCACTAATGCTGAACAGGCTAAATCAGAACCAATTTCTTCTACTCATTTCAAGGATGGTGATTTGCATCCATCACCACCACAATACATCCATCATTTGGGGCCCAGTGGTGCAATGGCAAGTTTGGCATCAGCTTCACAGGGCGAGGGATCAGCCCTTGAATTCATGTAGCGAGAGAAGAATGACTTTTTGCCACTTAAGCAGCATTTCCACAGCAGGAAGTGCTGTGGAAAAGAGACAGCTCTCTCTTGGCGAGACTGTTCTCTATTGTCATCTTCCCCTTGTAATTTTTTAATTTGTTTTGAGGGAGAGTCACTTTTCTGTAAGGCCCAAGCAAATATTGCCACTCAGTGGCCAGCACGGTGAAAAAAGAAAAGGGAGGGGTGAAGGGAGAGGTGGCCCGTGAGCCATCCTGTGCTCGGGAAGAGAAGAAGGGTGCACACCTCACACAAGTCGGCTAAAATCAGCTCCTTCCACTGATGTCTGCTCCTGGAAGTTGAATTGTGCGGGGTGCTCGGCGCGGGAAGAGGCAGAGCAAGAGGGGATTATTTTGAAGGAAGGAGGGAGTCTGCACAGAGCTTACCGTCTGGTTCTGCTGTTTAAAAATATTTGGTTTTCTCTTCCTTGCACGGAGGCTTTCAAGTAGGGCATTTGTATACACTGCTATTTCCACCCAGCGCTCATCGTATTGACAGGAATCGCTTCAGCTGAACAGTTTCATCAATGTGCTCGAGCCTGTTTGTAGGTGGCATCCGGAGGGCAGATTCCACTCTTATCCAAGACCTTGGCCTATTCCATTACTGTCTTTAAAACATCTCCCAGGTGCACTTAGGTGTTGCTTTTCTTCCCTAGCCCCTCTTCCCCCCTCCTTTCTCCTTCCGTTGTTCTGAATAGAGCATTTTGAAAAGCCCAGGCCAAATCCTCAGTTTCTTTTGGGTGAGGAGGAACAGCTTTACAGGATTAGTCTCCAGGTTCCACCTGCCCTCGATGTAATAATAGGGGTGTGAAAACTTGCAGGAGGGACAGTCGCTCCAGTGCCACATAACCGCCCAGCGCTGACAGCTGCAGAATTGCACCTATTGATCGTGGTGTAAAAGAGAGTGTTTCATCAGACTTTAATTGGGCCTGTTCCTAAATAGCATGGGGTCAAAGTGGGTTGTGCTGCTGAGTCTAAACAGCCTTAGCAAGTAGAGGTGAATATCTCATAAACAGGTCACAATTTATATCCTTTTGGAATTCTTTGGGATCTGGAATTTACAGCCTTCCTGGAAATCTTGTGCTCTGGTTTAGAGGAACAGGAAAATGATGCAAGGTTTGCAATTCCAGCACATGTACCTTCCCCTGCCTTTAAGTGGTAGTTCACTTGTTTTGACTTAGGATCATTGTGGTGTGACCACCCAGACTGGATGCCAGGTGCCCACTATGCTGCTTTGTCACTCTCTTCCTCAGCAGAACAGGGTGGGGCAGAAAATCAGATGGAAAAAAAAAAAAACAACTCAAGGGTCAAGATAAAGGCAGTTTAATAAAGTCAAGGCCACGTAGGAAGCAGCATCATGTGGTACGGAATATCCCTTTGGTCAGTTTGGGTCAGTAGCTTTCCAGGTGCTGTCCTTATAGGTTTGACCCCAGACAAGCTCCCTGCTGGATTCTTCTGTTTATGGGATCTTCCTCAGAACAATTTCTGTGTAATGCAAAGCAGAAAACCCCTCTGAGTGTCCTGTTCTTGTCCAGCTCTCTAGCAGTTGTGAAACTTGGAGTTCAGTTAATATATTTCTCTCATGGCATTCGGAGAGTCTCATAGAGGGAATGAATGAATCCAAATTATGCTGATGGACTTTTTCCTCTTCCCTCCCTTCTCTCATTTCAAACTGCTGAACTTTGAAAATCCCAGATTGCGTTTGTATTACTGCAGATGTATCATTGTTTTCACAAAGCATAAGTGCATTTTGCAAGAAACTGACTGGGTTTTGGACTTGGAAGAGATGGGTGTGAAGTAGGAGTTCATGTAATTAATTTGCTAATATGTTTTGGGGTTTTTTTGGTTGGTTGGAGTTTGATTTGTGTGGTTGGGTTTTTTTTGATTGTTTATTTGTTTCGTTGTGTGTTTTTTGTTTTGTTTCAGTTGGCTGTTTTTTGTTTGGGTGTGTTTTGCTTTATTTTGTTGTTGGTTTTGGTTGTTATCCTTTACTCACCTATTAGTTGTATAGTACTGGTGGGAGAAGAGGCAGATAAAATGATGATAATAATCAGAATAAATTAAGATATGATGGAAACTTCATACAAAATGAAATTTGGTTTTGCTAATCCTCTTGGACAAATTCTGACCCTGTAAGTTTATAAATGGAGGAGACCTGTGTATTTCCTGCTGTAACCTAACCTTCTCTAGTGTTTTTTTGCCAGCTTTTAATGCCTGTTGTTTTGTGGGGGGTTTTTTTTGTTTGTTTATATATATATATATATATCACAACCTGTTTTCAATAGTATTTAGAAGCTGTTTCAACTATATGAACTAAAGTCCTTGGAGGATTTAATCAATCAATGGAGCGTAGGATCTGGCCCCCTCTGTTCTAAATGCTGACAATAACAATCCTATTCTGGCTAAACTAGCATGAGGTTAAGGTTAATGCAAAGCTAAATAAATAAATAAAAAGCAACAGCTCCCCCTCCTTGTCTGGCAAGTGTAGAAGAGTGGCTGGTTTGTGAGCTGGAATGCTTATGAACCTGCTTGTAGGCTGGCTAATGTGAAAACCTTTCTAATCCTGGTGACTTTAACTTGCTTACATTCCTTTGAAGGTCTCTCTCCTTGGTGGGTATTGAGGCTCTCTATTGCCATGATGCATTTTTATACTGCATTCCCCAGGAGTTAGCACTCGCCATGGAGACCTGCACTTTGTCTCTTAAGCAGATAAAAAGAGAGGTCAGTCAGATGTAATTCCCCAACTCCTCGTATAAACAATTTAACCGCTGCAGCAACATACTTGCTTGGAATTACTCCCTCAGATTCAATTCCCTTTTCCTGCTCCACTTGTAAAAATGGTTAGTGTCCTCTATAAACTGCTGCTCAGCCAGGTCCAAGGCTTGCTGTGGAGTTGTAGAATAAATGTTAATCTAATACAGGTTACTGGGTCAAATGCAATCACAGGCTTGTGGGAAAAGCTTAATACTGTTCTGCTTCTTCTAACACAGTAAACCTGGATATTATATGATAGGTTAAATACCACTGAACCATGGCAAGAATTTTCTTGAAAGTAGGATTTAGTACAAAGGAAACTACACTGGAAGAGTGACCTAGGATTGACTTTGCTCCCTGAGAGCATTCTAAGAAGCTGAGGTATGCTGTGAAAATTATCTCCCCGAAAACATTAGGTACAGAAATCCTTAGGTCAGGGGATGGCCAGCTACAACAAGGATGATTCAGCTAATAAAAGGCTGCGTGCGTTTTTACAGTGCCGCCTTCTCTCTGTAGGAAAGAGCATTTGGCTTTTTTTTCCTCCCTTTCAGTGACTGTGAAGCCAGCATGATGTGGCTAGCTCCAACTCGTGATATCTGAGATTGTGTAAATACACACTTAAAAATATATATCTTTATCACTCATACGTGAGTGCTGACAGTTGCTTATTTCCTATGGGCTGGCTTGTGCTATCCCTCGCTGTCATGCACTCTCTGTCCCGCAGCAATGTCAGTTTGGCACAATATTTCACTGTCTTTAGGGCAGGTTTTGTTTGTGCTCTGTACTGCTGAGGTCAGAGACTGAAGTCATTAAGCAGGGGTTTGAGGACCCGATCCTGCCCACAGACCTGGCTCAGTATCTGCAAATCTGTACCAGCTGACAGCCCCGGACAGTCTCCTTCCCCAGTCTGTGCTGTCTGCTCCTCCTCGTTTCAGCAGGCATTTGTAGTCCCGGCATTTGATTAGAGAACCGGGGAGAATGGGCACAAAGACAAGGGCTTTGGGGGCCTCCATTTTATATTTGTTACTTTAAGCAAACGAAGTGATAAATTACGTTAGCAAGAGGACTCTGGATGATACATGAGGAGAGAGGACACTTCTGCATGCCAAGGCTGTGAGAGCAGTTGAGCGCAGACATCACTTGGATCAGCCTGAGCTGTTAACAGAAATGAAGCAGTTACACTGGGATGAAATATGGCATATGAACATACAACTTTGCTAGACAGTAAAAAAAGAAATAACACCGTCCCATTGCATCATAGCACCGAAGTGTCAGAATGCTGCCCCAGCAACCATGCTTATATTCGCAGAGCACTGGTAAACCTTATTTTATGTGTGGGTGGTGAGAGCCAGGGTCAAAACAGTCTGTGGCAGAGGCAGGAATATAGCCAAGTTTTTTGAGGTTGGTTGTTGGTTTTTGTTTGGGGTTTTTTCAGTTTTGTTGTGATGTTTTATGCTGAAGACAAACTTCCTGCCCAAGACTTAACTTGCTGTGTACGGCAGGCAGTGCATACTGTGGCGTCTCTTAAGCATTGCTTTTCAGGTTTTAATTCAGAAATGAGACTTAAGTCTCATCAGTCCTTGCATGCAGGGCATACACAAGGTGAGCAAAGAGTCTTTAAATCAGGGGTTGGAGGGGGGGGAGCTGAGGTATCAAGAAATTCTCCGTTTCAGAAAAAAATGCAGGTGAACTCTAGTCATGCACAGGGGGTTCCTGGGATCTGTTGGCTCTGTGTGGTAGCCAGTCAGATGTTTCCAGCTATGCCACCCCCCTGTTATCCAAAGCTTGGGCTGCTGAAATGCCAGGTGTCAACTTTCACTCCCATCATCTGAGCAAGAGCTGAAAGATGGTCCCCACCTGTTAGACACGTACAGGACTGTGCTCCCAAAGTCTAAGTCAGCAGGAGGGACTGCTCATATGGTTGATATGCAGGGAAATAGGGGGAAAATATCTTGAGGAGGCTGATGCTCAGGAGACCTCTGGAGCATTTCAAATGGAGGGTTTAAGCTCTCATTGAATGATGTTGGAGCTTTTACACAATGTGCTTATGTGTTACCCGTTTTTACGATGGGTAGAATGAATGCAGGTTTTAGCTTGTCTGGGGAAATGTAAGAGTCTGATGACCAAACCTGTGCTGAACAAGAGCAAGTGCTTTGTCTGTGCTGATTTCTTTGTGTTAGCTACGAGACCCTGTTAACCTCTAGTCCCCAGGCTCTCTCCTTCATTTCGTTTTCTATAACCTCTCGCCAACATTTTGGTCTATCAGACAATCTCCTGAATAGCCAGGTCCCCTGTTCTCCTTCTCTTCTTCCAGGGTTACTTGTGTGTTGGTGGTTGGTTTTGTTTGTTTGTTTGGTGTTTTGGTGTTTTGTTTTGTTTTTTTGGTGGTGGGTGGTTTGGTGCTTTTTTGGTTGGTTGGTTGGTTGGTTTTGTGTGTTTGCTTGTTTGTTTGTTTTTCCCTCCCTGTTCCATTCTTCACTGAAGTGTGTGCTTTTTCCTCCTCTGTATTCTTCATCTGACCATACTTCTGTCTTCTGCCTATTTCTCATGTCCTTTATGCAGGCATCAGCACCTTTCTCATTACTCTGACTCTCCCTTGTCCTGACAAATCTGATGCATCTAGAAGATGTCCCTCCCTCCTTGGTGCTCCCAGGGCACACCTGCCTCCATGCAGCTGAAAATCTGGTAGGAGGAGGATGTCCTGTGTCACTGGTCAGTTATCCCTTCCTTTGCCCTCTCTTCTTTAGGTCAACTTTATAACCTGATTTTACTCATTGTCCCATCAATGAAGAAGTATCAGCTGGTTCACTGGGTTCAAAGGGGAAGTCCTGATAGTGTTCGAAGCTAAACTTGTGCCGAATTTCACCTCTGCTCTCTCCTTTCTGTCATACTGTGTGGTGCTGCTCTGTGCTTTTAAAAAACAGCTTTATGACCTGTTCTTTGGAAGAAAAGAGGGAGAAATATCTTGATCCTTACCAGCTACTTACTCTGTAGGGCTTGGGTGTTGTGTTTTTAAAAATACCTTTTTTCCTTACCCCTAACTGCTTGATAGCCCAGACCTTGGTGCATTGAAAGATGTTGTTCAAACTGGAAATGCTGACTGGTGTATAAGCAAAAGGGAAGCATCTGTTTGGTTTTCTACCTGCCTCTGGGAAAAAACCCTAGGGTGTATGACAGTTCTGATCAACCTTTTATAGCTGCTAGATTGGTATGTCCCCTAAGATTTCTTCTTGCTTCTCCACAGGAGATGCTCTTGGCCCAGCAAATGCTCTGTGTCTCGCTGAAGGTTCACAGTGTCTCCCTAGTAGCAAAGCGTGGTGTACTCTGCTGTGCCCCTTGTCAGGTCCCGAGGCTGCTGCATAAAAAGCAGAAAGAAGGCTGCTCAAAGCGAGAACACCGATACAAATTTTCTAGATGCCTGCAAGGGTGTTTCTTTTCCCTTTAAGGAATAATTAAAAAAAAATTGTGACATTTTAGAAGGCCATTTGCTAAGCTCTGCATGTTCTGTGTATTTTAGTGTGTGAACAAATTAGATTATGAAAGGTAATGTATTAGTGATTTGACAGTAATGTGGAATCTTGGAAGCATTAATCGCTAATGCATGTTTCATAATTTCAGCTAAATGATCTCAGTTGAAATGCAAGAGAGGCAATTGAAAAATTCCTCGAGACTATACTGAAACCTGGTACTGTAATGCAGATTACTTTGATTTACTGCAAAATACTGCAGAGCAGTAGGAAACGTTCATGGCAGCTGTGTTTAATAGTTACAGAAGAGATTGTGTGATGAAATGGTATATTCATATATGTATTTATCCTGCAAATATTCTCATTCTTAGTCTTCAGGTTACATATTAAACAAACAAACAAACAAACTGTAGGTTACAACATTCTATTCTTATGATTTATTATTTGTATTACAAAAATATTTAGAGACCCTAACTGGTCTAATATTAAGAGACCCTAACTGGGCCTCTGGATTCTCCTGGCTGTACAGACACATAATAAAAGACAATGCATGCCCTGTAGAAGAGAATTGGAAGACTGTAATCACACCCATGGGATTGCCCCCCCACCCAGGTATCCACCAATTTAGCTGTTTGTCCCATTGTCTCAGATCATTACTGAAAGACTGGTGGCCAAGGGAAGAGCGATACCTGTGCGGGACCAAATGGAAACCTCCCAAGTTCAAAACTGATGTCCTGGACCCAACCTGTAGTCACTTGGCAGGTGGGCCACTGTCTGTGCCCGTAGTACTCCAAAATAAGTGGGCAGATGCTTTGTGGTGGAGCCACAGGCTGAGGCACTCAGCAGAGTAGCAGTCTGACCTCTGTGTGGCAGGGACATGGGTAACAGTAATGAGTAAGCAACACCTCTGCTTCTGGGTGGTTTCTTCCAGTAGATGGGAGTGGAGGGGTGAGGGTGTTCAAGTTACAACTCTGAGTAGGAGCAGTGGGTTCGTTTTTATCAAGGGTGTTACTTGCTTTCATATTTTCATTTAAACCTGCTAAAAGCCAGGCTGGCAGCTGTGTTCTGCTCTGTCTCGGTGCCATAACGACCTGCCTGTGATGGCAGGTTGTGCACACCTTCATCTCTTTTCTTCCTTGTGGGACTTGATCAGCAGAGAGAGTTGACTGTGGTGGCATTTAACTGGGCATAGTTAGGTTTCAGAGCTGACACACCAGCAGAATGAATTCACACCTGTCCCACAACTCCTGGTGGACTCCAACTCTCAAAATCACAGAATCACAGAACTGTTTAGGCTGGAAAAGACCTCTGAGATCATCAAGTCCAGCCAAGAGCTAACACCATGACATCAGCTAAATCATGCCACCAAGTGCAGCATCGAGTCTTTCCTTAAACACCTCCAGGGATGGCAACTCTGCCACCTCTCTGGGCAGTCCATTCCAGTGTCTAATCACCCTTTCCCTGAGGAAGTGCTTCCTGATATCCAACCTAACACTCCCCTGGTGCAGCTTCAGGCCGTGCCCTCTCGTCCTGTCACTGGTTCCCTGGGAGAAGAGCGCGGTCCCCACCTGACTACAGCTTCCCTTCAGGTCTTTGTAGAGAGTGATGAGGTCTCCCCTGAGTCTCCTCTTCTCCAGGCTGAACAACCCCAGCTTTCCCTCCAGCTCCTTCCCCAGCCTCATTGCTCTCCTCTGGACCTGCTCCAGCACCTCAAGATCTTTCTGGAAGTGAGGGGCCCAGAACTGCACCCAGTACTCGAGGTGAGGCCTCACCAGTGCCGAGTACAGGGGCAGAATGACATCCCTGCTCCTGCAGGCCACACTATTCCTGATCCAGGCCAAGATGCCATTTGCCTTCCATGCCACCTGGGCACACTGCTGGCTTCTCTTCA
>JANIJG010014333.1:62979-76497 GCA_024611175.1 Megaceryle torquata
TCCCTGCAGGTTCGGCCTTTCACTTTCCTGCACCCCCCCAGTGTGGTTGGTGCACAAGATCCAGCAGTGGTACACAAGATCCAGACTTTAGATATTGGTCAACTTCTGGAGACTAAGAAGAGTAACTCTTCTTACACCCTAAAAAGATATCCAAGAAAGCAGTGTCATCTGAGCTGCCAAACAACAAGCACAAGTGCTTGGACTATGTAGAAAAGATGGGGAGGGGGAGAGCAGGAATAGAAGAGTTCTCTGGAATTTAATGGGGCCTTGTTCCCCTAAGCTAACTTATTCCAACACTGCTTGCCATCTCTTCAGGGAAAGAGAGAAAGCCTCCTCAGCTTCTTCCCTGTCTTCTCTCTGCAGAGATGGCTCCCCCGAGACAGTCCCCTCAAGCCAATTCCTGCTCACTTGCTTCTTACATCTGCTAGCTATTTGCCACTGCATCCGTTTATTCAAGTTCACTGGAAAAGGTCTCTCTTTCCAGCATGAAGCAAAGAGAGGCAGAATTATTGTATCTGAATTAAGGCTCTGATGCATTTAGCTAATACACGTACTTAAGCTGCAGACAACACAGCAATAATATTTTCTATGACATATGCTAGCTGCCCATAGCACCCAACTCCTGATAAGTACTCACCACACAGTTTACCTTCCTCCCATGAACATTTACCCATTCTGTATTTCTGCTCTATTGCTCTTTGATGGAAAACCAGCACCTGTAAGCACATTGCTGCTCACCAGCTTGCAAGTATATACCTGGAGATATTCAGCTCATTTACCTTCTGATATTGCTTAATCTCCATACATGCCAAGGCTTGAATTTTAGACATGTTATCTATCTGCAGAAGTGAGCAGCTTTTTGAAGAGCTGTTCATTGTTGCATATTAAACCATGAAACATTCCATTATGTAAATTACATTATCAAATGTAGACTAAGAAACAATGCAGAAAGACCATTCACACCATTACGTGTCATCTGGCCACACTGAAAAGAAAGGTGAGATAACCCTCAAAAAACCTCTCACTTTAGACATTCAGTTACAGGCCACCACACCTGCAAGTCACAGTGCATCCAGGTCCTCAGAGCAATGCATGTCAGTGAAAATGCTCTTAGGAAGAAAAGCAACAAGAGCCAAAATAATCCTACCTGCCATGCTGTTAATAGCACTCATCAGCCCTTCGAAGCTTTGTGCCAATATGCAGTGGCCAGTTTTGAACAAAAGAGAATGTTTGCCTCAAGCAGGAGCTGCTAAATTCATGGCCCTGGACTAGGTGAAGAATATTTTTTTTCTCCCCGAAGGCTTCGAAGCAATCCAAGACAGGCAGCATTTATTTCAAAGAGAGCTATTTGTTAATCACCAAGTTAAACACTACAGCCACCATTAACACATCATTAACGCTTCTTTTTACCATCTAGACTGAAGATGGCTTCAACAAACCACACCCAAGGGAAATTAGGAAGAAGTTCTTCACCATGAGGGTGGAGAGACACTGGAACAGGTTGCCCAGGGAGGTGATGGAAGCCCCATCCTTGGAGGTTTTTAAGACCAGGCTGGATGGGGCTTTGAGCAACCTGCTCTAGTGGGAGGCGTCCCTGCCATTGGCAGGGGGTGGAAACTGGATAATCTTTAAGGTCCCTTCCAACCCTGACAATTCTATGATATTAGCACTTCTAAAAATTCAGATGCTAAACCTAACATCCTAATTAAATTTTGGGTCACAAGAAAGATCAAGGTGCAGAACTGAATGTACGCCAGAATTTCAGAGCACATTTAGGTACATCAGGAATTAGCATCCCAAAACAGGACCACCCTTCTGTTTACACTCCATGTAGTGTGAATTTTTTGTAGTGCACAAGAAGACCCCATTTCCCTGCAAATAGCCTCAGAACTGGAGGGAGAATAGACAGTAGAGTCAGAGACCGAACTGCCCAGTCTCTGTGCAAGATCAGATCAGCTACCCCTGACACTACAAATACAATTCTAAAGGCAGCCTCCCTGTCAGATGAAGGTAACACAAGCATTTCAGAAAGGATGTTGTTTGGCATTCCCTTTGCCCTCCCGAAATTCTGATCCTATTGCAGTTTTATTTCCACTTTGCATGTAGCAGTTTTACTTACATGTCTTCCTTTTCATCACAGACAAGGTTATCACTAACTCTTCTTAACTGCCACAAATTCTTGCTATCCTGATGCATCCTGGTCTCTAAAAATATGCAGCCATTGCTGATGAGCAGTAAGGATTAGAAGAGGAAGGTACTCTGTTTCTACAGCAGTCCTTAAAAGAGGGAGATAAGGCAGTTTAAACTGCTTGACAGATATTTTGGCTTTCACTTTTGCTTTTAATCTCACTTTCTTCTTAGTATCTCCCGTCAACTAGCAACAATTCGTAACCAAAACAAAACATCATTGATTAAGAGGTCGGGCAGATCCAACACCCTGCAAAATTCATCAGCAAAGATGAGTTTGAAAAAAAAAAATATCATTGCTAGAGCACAGATTGTTTGAGCTGCAGCTCAGGAAAGGGCTATTTTAAAGCATTTACACTTACAGCAATATTTGCATTGTAACTCGGTGGGGTAGGATCGTTTTCTACATCTTTATTCCTGATTAAGATCCCCTGCCACAGAGCTGGAGTCATTTACATGGGGTTTGTGTCATGACTCATACAATGAGGACAGGGATGACATCGCAGAGAAATAGTTTTGCCTCCTCTCAAACTTTATCCACTGCCTAACTGCATGACTCATTTGATATCAAGTACAAATATAATAAGAACTTCTATTCATGAAAAAATATTTCTATTTCATAGCTGCCTTTAATGCCACCAAAAAAAAGTGGGAAAATTTGGACAGGTAATTAGGTTGGTTATGTCATTATATAGAAATAGTGCACAAATTTCTATGTTGGTTACATTTTAAGAACCTGACCTGTAAAAAAAGCTCAGCACCAGCTGAGGCATAAAAACATGCTTTATTTATGGAGAAATCACCAGTACTATGTTCTTTCCATGGAGAAATCACCAGTACTATGTTCTTTCCATGCACAGTTTTTTAGGGCTTAACCAGCACTGTTTGCATGGAAGGAAGCAGCAACACAGACTGTCTTGAGAGAAACCCAATCTTTAGGCCCACTGATGATTGATTTGCATTTGTGAATCTTTAATTTATCCTGGCTCGTGAGGCTCATGAGTCAGCTTGGCATCTTCGTGGACAGATCCATCTCTACAGCACAATGTAGGAGAATTCAAAAGAAGGATGTAGCAGCACATGAGGTCAGCATGCCCTGTTCACTTGGGCAGTTTCCTACAGCCTGCTTAGACCAACACAGAGATGGTGCAACTCTAACTCATTTAAGGCTCTTGAACATCTAGGCAGCTCCTGGTAGAAAAGGAGACTGTTGGTTTTGCAGTATCTGCTCCTTGCAACGTGATGCAGGAGCAAAGCAAGGCTGCGCATCAGAGCCTTTAAATCCAACCAAGAACAAGAGGCACTAAAAGGAAAGTAGTAAAAAAAATACAGAAAATGAAAGACAGTTGTACAGATGCCCATAATGCAGTAAAGCAAAAACAAGTCACTGTGAGAGAGAAGTACCTTTAAACAACCTGTCATATTTTGATTTACCACAAAAAGCCATCCACAATCCTCTCCACTTCTAATGGGGGAAAAAAAAATTTCAAGCCATCACCGAGTTGCTCTTCCAGACAAATTTGAACCTAAATCAACACTGGATGAGCAATCAATCTCTTTTCTGGGCTGCTATTTCAAGCAAAACTCTGCATAAGCAAAGAAGCAACCCTTTGCTTTCTTTAGCATCTAGATCTTCCTGGAAAGTTTACTCTTCCAACAGGAGCCCCACATTGCTGTAGCTCCCAGAAAATAATGGAAAGTCCCAGCACAAAAGCAAGGGAAAGGGCAGCCATGCTTTGTTTAACAATGGGGGCTATGACACAAATGAAAATGGCTCTTCAGAGTGCATTTACTATGTTACACACTTCATTTCTCTGTATTATAGAAATATTCTTCAACCAAGCTACAGCAAAGTATCTTGTTTGCTTGAATCACTAACAGTGACAACCAGAGTACTTCCATTAACAGTCACCCTAATGGTTTTTCACTGCCTACATTTCACACTTGCTATCAGATTTTTTTTTTACCCTTCCAAGATTAATTCTGTAAAGTGATGAATGACATTTGTAATGTTTACATAAAAGAAAAAGTGCCTTGATGCTTCTTTGTCTGTTTGTACTTCTGCAGCTTCAATGGAAAATCTACAAGGCAGCTTTTGTTTGCTAATTACTTTAATTTGTGGCATGGAGAGAAGAAGAGGTAGCACATGGCAGATAAGCCTTACTCTAAACATGAAAGGAATCACATGGCAGAACATTCAGGCCCTAGGTGAATGATTTCCATGGTCTTTATGAATCAGAACAGTCTCGGCCATAAATTAGATTTCCAGAACAAGAACCTATGCATGGCCCAGGCTCTATCTCCAAGTGATAACATCCCCTGCTTGCTTGCTTTAGAAAAAATAAGTTTATATTGGAAATAGCTTCAAAAGACAAAGAAAACAATTCTTTTGGAACACCTTCCTTTTTCAGCCACTAGCCCTGCCTGTGTTTCCCCTGTTACTGAATTTCTGCATGCTGTCATCTAGGAACCTGCGTGGTCTTAAAGGTATTATTCCTGCCAAAGCTGCAAAGTCTCGAGTCAGGCAGCTGTTGTTAACCAGACAAAGTCCCCATACCTCAGTTTTAGCCAATTAACAAGATAGGGGGAAATAGATTGTTCATTGACACGGGGAAAAGAATAACTAGACTTCATTACTGACATTATAATAGGCTGTCTGTTCTGGGGTTTCTATACTAACAGGTAAATGTTCACAGAGCATGTGCTGAAGAGGTTTATTGTAAGTGAAAAGGTAGTTTTAACACAACTCAAGAGTGGTGCTCCAGCTCCCCTCCACCCAGCACACAGAGAGCAGATGAGGGGAGCACTGCTCCTCCACCCATGTGTGGCCCTCCTCCAGATCCTCCCCAGGGCTGCAGCCATACACCCGACCTCATCTCCCTGCTTCAAGGTGGCCAACTGCACTGCTAGCTGGGAATTCACGGATGCTAAACTGACAGAGAAATCAAGTTATGAATAATCAAGTTGAATAATGAATAATTCAAGTAATGAATATCACTGACTATTTATCAAGGAAGACCCAATTGAAACCAACTAGCAAACTAAGCATAAGGTGAGTGCAGAGCTGTTCCATCATAAGAAACCCCACTGCAACTTGGATAAATTGTTTTCACTGAAAAGCTGTAATCCTGAAGTGCCCACAGAACCTTTTCACAGATGTAACAGCAAGGGAAGTAGCAGCAGAGTTCAGAGTAGAGACACACACATACAATCAGGAAAACGGGAATATGCTACCCACCTTACTGAAGGAAAATGGGAATAATTACATTTTTGGTAACCAGATAAAGGAAAATAATCAGACCTTTTTCCTCCATTCCTCCTTCTTTAAACTAGCAAATAATTTGCCTTCCAGATATGAAGCAAATAGAGAAAAAAGACACAATAGTTAAAAACATATGCTGCTTTTTGACACAGATGCTATTCAAAGACTGCTCATAACTGCGCTGGATTACGCTGACTCGGTACAATGCTAGGATAGCAATTCAAGCTGGATTGCAGAATACTTAGGTCTATGACAAAGTCTACAACAATCTTTCTCTCCTGCCTGCTTTTCCAGTTCCTGACAAATCCACTGGAACGTCTCAGCAAGGAGCTTGGGGAATCTTTCCTCTAATCTTTCCCTAATACCTGTTGTGAGCACAAGACCAAGCAATACCACTTGTTTAGTCTTATCTGCCACCCAGTGGTTTCCTGCCTGTCCTGCAGCCTCTCAACACAGGCTTTTCCTTCAGCTAGACTCCGCAAAGCTCATTTTTACAAGACACTAGGGGCAACTCAATGGATTACAGTGACAGCAGAAAGCCAAAGCCTGGTATTCTCTGCATGCCTGAAATAAAGCCTGTTTGACCTCTCAGATCCCAACAGTTAATGCCTCCTAGGGCAGGGAAGTGCTTTTGCAAGTAGAAAAACCTGCTAAAAGTAACCAGTTGTTAGGACCATCTGTACAGATGACCTTAAGTAGCTTGTTTGGCGAGTCTTCCTTCTGACAGAAAACAGCAACCTGGCCTCTACATTGCATACATTGTACAGGTGGATTATAAGAGCAACCAAAATGTTCTTGTTCTACAACTGTGGTTGTAAGCTCAGCATTTGAAGACTCTTTTTTCAATTCTATCCCTTTCCCTCCCCCTCCAAATAAAACCCATCCCTCCTGAAATGCTCTCAGGAAAGCTTTGTGTATCTGACCTTTCACACTGATTTCTAAATGCTAATGAAATAGCTGCATTCAAACACAGTTTATTAGATCTCCAAGGTCCTCAAAAATGGAAATGGAGGAAAAGACTCCACTCTAAATTAACATGTTGCAAATTGCCAGTAAGATTCAAATACATATGTAATTCTGAAAATTAAATTGCTGCTCATTAGATTTTGGGTAGATGGAGTTTTCCTCCGTGAAGCAGTAAAGAGACAGGGGAAATAAGGGGTCAGCAATTTCGTTGAGCAAAAGCTACCCTGACTCTTGGATCTGCAAGTGACATGAGCTGCTGCAATTCAGAGATAATGAGGCAGAGAAGAAGAGCTAGCTCATCAAGTCATCTGACAACAGCTAATCTATATGCAGGAATTCCCAAGTTAGAAAGAAGGTTCACTGCATATTAGTGAGTTTAACTATATATACATAGCTGCTTTTCTACTGCAAACTGGGCTTTCTAAGCCAACCCACAGGAAAAAAAGTTATGCACACACTAATTTTTCACACGTGTGGCTTTTAAAGCCTGTATTTTCAAAGCTACATATTTCAGCTCTACACAAATTAGCACTTATTTATCTGGGAAAAAAAAAAAAAAAGAAGTTCCAACAGAAGAAATGTGACGTAACACAAAGAAAGACACCATGCTCTTCATGTGTGTACACTGCATACCCATGTTGAGCAGGCAGGTTTAGTGTTCACAGTTACTTATTACACAAAGAGGATAGTCGAGATGTTTCCATGGACATAGGAACAATAGTTAACTCTGATGGCAAGCAAAGTGCATGAGAATTGATTTTGTTTTCTCCATTTTTTTATGTCCCCTTCCTAATTTTAGCTGCTTTTGGAAGGTATGAGATATTGAACAGTGTTTGACTTCAAGAGCAAAAAAATACTAAAATGCCAAAAATATAGCTGCCATTGTGCTGAAGAAACAGTGCTAGGGAGAGGGCTGTTTCAAAAAGTTAATCTTAATTCACCCAAGCACCAGCACACTAATTATCAAACTGAGATCTGCAATGTAGAACTAGGATGTATTGGGAACTGCATTAAGACAATGCATTTAGTGATAATAGACATAATTGTTCTCTTTCACAAGGTCATGGTCTCTTCACCAAAATAGGCTGAATACCATGAAATAAAAATAGCTTAATTACTTCTCCTGTAGGGATGGTACCTAACCTTGCTATATATTGGTATGAATGCAGTAAAGCCAAGCTCTTTGGTCAAAGTCTAATCAAATCAAGCTTACAGCTTGCAATTTCTCTTATACTGAGAAGGGGGTTGTTTCTGGGAAGATTTTCACGGTCAGTGGACTAAAATCAGAAATGCTGGTACAGAAACACTTCTGCAATAAGCCCTATTCTTTGATGTGGCCACCTTCTCATGGTGAACAAACATGGCTTTATGTCATCCTTGATTAGCATTCACTTTCCCTGTGAAAGGAGACAGGCTCCTTTCTGACACAGCTAACATCTTCAACAACCTTGATCTTGGAATACCTTCCACTGGCTTCCTTCTCCCCTTCTTTTTTAAATTCATACTCAACACCCTTGACAGTCTTTTAGGGTTTTTTTTATTTTTGTTAATACTGGTTGAACTGTTTGTACATCCTTAAGGTTCACTGAGAGGATCTAAGTGGACATCTGCTCTGAGATTCTGGTTTCATTCTAGGGAGGGCCAAGTCAGTAAAAAACAAGTACTTTGACTGCAACTCAGCTTGAATAGCTGCAGCTACTCGAAGAACCATCGTTAGAAGCCTCGGGGAATCATTTGTACGAGATGTTACAATTACTGGGTGATCTGATCTGTGTGCTCAACCCTGTTGCCAAACTCCTTGAGTGCTATGCACTGCATTTTGCCTTCTCAACTTCCAGCTGTGAAGTCTAAGCAGGTACAAGGAATCTTCCATCTCCTCCGAAGGCTGTTGATAATCTATAGGATAATCTTGTCTTCTCCTGGTCAACAGGAAACTGTATGTTATGGCAAATTTTAGGCACCACTCAGAGTAATTCACCTCGTTGTCTCATCCCAACTGTCCAGCTGGTTGAACAATTAAGACAATGCTGCTCACAATCTGTAGTCACCCCTACACTTTAAAATGAGTGTATATTTAGGTAAGAGGGGTGGGAATTAAAAAAATAAAATAAATCCTGAAGTAAAAAGAACTGGCCCATTAACAAGGTTGTCATGCAAGGAAGTATTCTCTGTCTCAGTTACTGCTTTAGCCTCTCCTGTTTGGGGAAGAAAGAAAGGGGGGAAAAACACAGACCCATTTCCAGGAAAAGAATTTGTGCAAGAAATGTGTTTCAAACTTCAGAAAACCGAAGCTTCAGAAAAGCCACACTGCATTTCTTTCAACTAGCTCAATGAGCACATTTTAATTGTCAGGTTTGTTTACAGAAGACCATACAAACTGTCAAGGCCAATCAGCACTGGATGGAAAGCAACTAGCCACCCACTCAGCTCCACACTGCTGACGTATTTGGCATTGCCTCATCTAACAGTCCTTGACAGCCCTAGAGGCAGGAGCCCTTTTTCCCCCTGCTACTTGAAAGATGTAGCTCAGGAAAAAATAAATCTTAAAACTGAGATGAGGTTAATCAGCAGCAAGTTTTGTTTCATGGTTTCACTCCTGAGGACTGTTTTAATTGTTTGTGTAGAAAATGAGACTGTGCGAGACTGCCTTTGTCTTCAAATGTCTGTGGAGTTTTATTCACAGCTGTTGACGTATCTTGTTTTGAAACTCATATGATCGGTAGAACATGAAGTTCAAGATAAATCACTCCCTTTTCAGCAAGGGCTTCTAGGCATATGGCTAAGGTATTTCAACAGTGAAGGGCAACAGCTTGCAATGTTACATGGAAAATATCTGTGAGAGTCCAAGACAAAGAAGCTCTTCCAAGATCACATTAGATGGTGTTGCTTTCTCCACAGCAGCAAGAGAAAGTTCTTCCCCAGATACAATTACCAATTTCAGCTGAGTCACTGGAGAGGTAAACATGAGTTTGTTAGAAGGCCTCTTCTGTCTAGTATACTACTGACAAGTGATGAATTAGGCTAAGCAAAACAAGCTCTTCCCTGAAAACAAGTCCAGCATTCAAGAAACACAGTAATTAATTGCGTCCAAGTCTACAGACAGCAAAACCTTGAAGTCACCAGGATGGGAGCAGACAGTAACAAAGGTCACCTCCAGCTCACAGCCCCAGGAACCCCCTTTCATACAACACTCCACACTTCTGCACAGACAAAAAAATAGAGGCAGAGTCCAGTCTGTCTTCTTCTTCCCAGGTGCTAAAGGCAGAGATAGAAACTCCCCAAATTCCTGCCTTTTTACCTTACCCCTTTGTTGCTATTCCTTGGCAGTGGTAACAAGAAATGGGAGGGGGAGGAAGAGAGAGAAGGTGCAAACAAGCCTTTTTCAAATGGAGAAAAGAGGAAAAGAGTACAAGGAGGCACTCAACATAGAGAGTACTGCAGCCTTTCTATACAAAGCCCTTGCCTTTCTATTTGTGGTCACCAGACAGTCTGTGTTGCCCCTTGTTGTGGGTGAATCCCTAGGATGAGCTTTTTGTTAAGAGAGGCTTTAGCAGGAGTATCTACAGTCCACTTATGCAAGAAAGTAGAAGCCAGTAACTTCCCCAAAAAAGCTTTTAAAAAGCACAGAGCAGAAAAATAAAAAGGTGTTGTTTCCAGTGCCCCTTAAGTGGTGAACACAAAAATGCCACGTTCACATTCATGGTGGTATTTTATTTGGCAAATAAATCCAGCAAAACTTCTCCCAAAGGAGCACATAAAGGCAGTCCAGTAACACACAAAAAAAAAAAAAAAAAAGCCAAAAGAGTTGCATGGACATTAGCTGTATCTCAGGCTTTGAAATTGAGCAAAAGAGCAAGGTGCACTGTAAAGCCTTGAGAGGTAACACCCAGGGAAATGATGACTACTGTCTACACATCATGCAGGTAACACGTGGGCTACCCACTGAAAGACATCACAGCTTGCAGCACAAGTGCACAACAGCAGTTCCCACATGAAAAGCATTGCCTAGCACAGCTGTCAAGCCTTAAGAATAGATGTCAGGCAAAACAAGTTCCAAAATCTAGCTTTAGACAAAAAGCCAAAACAAAACAAGAAAGCCCTCACT
Source organism: Megaceryle torquata (assembly GCA_024611175.1). Taxonomy (NCBI): domain Eukaryota; kingdom Metazoa; phylum Chordata; class Aves; order Coraciiformes; family Cerylidae; genus Megaceryle; species Megaceryle torquata. Next base: position 73,500 of record JANIJG010014333.1, read on the forward strand.
CTACCCTATTGCACATATTGTTAAGCTTGCTGGTATATAGATATTTTTAAGAGTAAGCAAACTTCATCACACTGCAACCAAGTGTACTTGACTTTCTCCAGTGTCAGAAACCCCAAAGTTTCGTATTTTCCTTCATGTAATTTTATAACTAGTCTTCTATACACAGGTATTCTAACAGAATTGCTCTTCTTTTTGGAAACCCTAATGCCGCGGTCCTTAATCGTGACAAGACAGGAAAGAACACCTTCACACCAATATGGTGAACATTCAATCCGTTTATTCTAACTACATCACACGCTTATATAGTGGTTACAATCCGATAACATGCACATCAACTACTCTCATTGGTGTGAGGATACAAAATTAAAACAAAAGCTCTAGGTTAATTGGTCACTGGCATTTGAGATATGTGCTTTGTATACGCCTCCTTCATGGCGAGTGTACGTGTGCTATGTGCTGCTCCTGGCTTGCTTCTTCGCTCTTCTTAAGGCCATACCAAATCCAACCTGTAAGTCTTACCATCCATGTAACCACTGGTTTAACCAATCCCATCCATCATCTATTTGCAGCTTCTGAACCCCTTCTTTGAGAAGTTGCATACTCTTATGTATGGATTCACTGTGATCAGACAAATTCATACAACACATACCTTCAAACTCATTACATCCATGACCTTGAGCTAAAAGCAAAAAATCAATTGCAGCTCTATTTTGCAATGTAGCATGTCGAATACTATCAACATCGGCTAACAGTCCTGCAAGTGCTATAGAAGTAGCGTTAGATTGTTTGCTAAGCCAACGTCCTAATTTATTCAAAGTTGCTAAAGCTCACGCTGCAGCTACACCAGGTGCTAAGAAAGAATCGATAATAATTTTTTCAACTGACCAAAAGTCAACATTATCCCTACAATCTAAATCAAATGCGTGTATAGACTGCTTGTTACGACGCCGTGTAATGTTTAATATCATACTAGTGTTAGGTGTTAGTAGTGTTAGTCTCCCTAATGAACACGGTCCTCCCACTATTTGAGAAGGTATTCCGGGCCAGGCACGATCCCCCCAGATCAAAAATATCCCTGGGGGTAGCATCTGTGGGACATAGCTGGATTTTGACCAACTACTCGCAGTATAATTACACCATGCAGACTGATTTTGATAAATCCAACTGGAGCTGTTAACGGATTGGGGTCTGGCACCTTTCGTAATCATTTGATTCCCAGTAAAATTAAACATGACGCAGGCATCCATTTTTACAGAGCCCAACAGCTCTAATTCCTGAGGCTCCTGGGTGACAACCGGATAATGTGCTGAGACCTCATCCCAGTGGTCGGCATAGTTTTTTGCACCGTTGGGGCAAACCTCCTGCATCCTCTCCAGAGGACAGGGCCAAGTGTCCACAGGAACGCCCACCAAACATGTAGAAAAGTGATTCGCAGGGTTTGCTGCAGCCAGACACAATGTGCCCTGCCCAGCTAAATTTGCAAGCATTACCCATACGTTTTGTTTTGGCTGGGGCACCATCCATCCCATTACAGATGCATAAAAACTAAATAGTCCGATCATAAAAATGCGAGCCATGGCCGCTTCACTGTTCCACTTTGTCCTTTGCCTCTGCAGTTTTGTCAGGCTTAATCCATGGTCACACCCCCTTCGCTGGTACCCAATTTGTCTTGTAATCTGAAACAACACAAGCATAACCCCTTCCCCAAGTTACAGGAGAGTTTTCCCATGTCTATTTTCGGGTCAAATACTCCTACTTATACCTGTTTACCAGAAAAGGGGGCTAAGCTGAAAGAAAAATGAGAAAAAATAGGTATTTTATCGTCTGAACAGGGATTTAACCAATTTAACACATAACATGCTTTGCATACAAGCTCATAGGGGCTTGTCTCCCCCTCTTTTTTCAAAACGCCGAGGAGTCGTTTCAAGTTTTGGTGATGTCGTTCTACGATCGCTTGACCTCCTGAGTTATACGGTACGCCTGTAACGTGCGTAATGTTCCATTGGTGAAAAAACTTTTTACAAGTTGCACTGTTATATGCTGGCGCATTATCCCTCTTTACTGTGTCAGGCCGTCCTAAAGCAGCAATTGCTTGTAACCAGTGACCTCTAGCGGCCTTTGCAGCTGTGGATGTGGCTGGTGTAGCCCACAGAGCTTTTGAACATGTATCCACTGTGACATGTAAATATTTTAACCTTCCAAACGGAGGAAATTTGGTAACATCCGTTTGCCATATTTGACCTGGCTGAATTCCTCTAGGATTAACTCCATTTTGAATAGGTGCTATTCACGTGCAGTCTGGACAGGCGGCAATTATGGCTCTGGCCGATGCTCGAGAGATGTTAAATTGTTGTTGCAATGCACAAGCTGATTGATGGAAAAATTCGTGTGACGCAACAGCTTGTTGTTCTGATGTCCTTTGCGATACCACAGCAGATACAGTCTGATCATTAATTGCATTACCTTCTGTTAATGGTCCTGGCAAAGATGTGTGACTTCTAACATGAGTACACCATAAGGGGTCCTTTCTATTTTCCAAAATGTTCCATAATTGCAAAAACCATGATTGTAATTCCGTATTTGAAACCTGCCCTAGTAATGCTCATGAAATTCTGGTCACAGCCCCAACCACATAAAGAGAGTTTGCCACAAGATTCACTGGTTGGTTTGAAAAGTCCGTTAATGCCCATGTAACAGCCTTCAATTCAAGCACCTGTACAGAGGCTTGACTTTGATTTGTACGAGTCACCCACTTTGCCTGCTTGCGATATGCATACCCATATTTCCCTGTGCGACTACCAGCGTCTGTAAAAACAGTTATCGCATTCTCAATAGGATCTTTCGTTAAAACAGTGCTGCTTTCTACTACCAGGGCGGTGTTAAATAAAGGGTGCTTTGGATAATGATTATCAATAGGAATGCCAACAGTTGCAAGAGCAAAGGTTACACTTTCCTGACACCAGGTTTCTATAAGGTCCAGAGATTTGATAGGCAGAAT